>JAABKK020025028.1:0-17177 GCA_011634745.2 Catotricha subobsoleta | reverse complement strand
TTCGCGGTTTATTAGTTGAATTTGAATATTATTTTGGCTAAAGCCTGCCCTACAAAGCAAAGCTGGCTACAGCACTGCAAGAATATTAACTTTTTGAAATCGAACTATTATTCTTAGGAGTCTAGTCTACATAAGGATGAGAAGTATTAATCTCGCTCTTACACAAGTTTTCAGTTTGAGTTTAAGATTAATACTTAAACATGTATGTGAATATATTATCAAATTCGGATTTAAAAATAAACGGTTTTTATTTAAATGAATCAAGTTATTCATTTTTAATTATAATAATGTTATGCAAAATGAATTGAAAATGTCAATTATATTTATATACAATCGCACGTATATTTAGTATAACATTATATATATACGTGGTAATTACAAACGATAGATGATTGAGTGTGTTTATATTTTTGGATTAGATTAAATGTTCAATGAAATAATGTGTTAGGTTTTAAAAAATCATATTTTTTGAATCAATGCTCAATTATATTTACATTTTCATTTAAAATCTAATATTAAAATATTAATGTCACAACATTCCATTAGGGTACGTTCGAAAATGTTCGAATAGCTAATACAATGAGTCAATGACTGAGTTTATATGTTTAATGAAAAATTCCACGGACTAAAGTCTAAACATATAGGTATTTTAGTTAATTTTATTTTTACAGATTTTATTTTTTAGTTAATGGTTTTTTTTATTGAAGTATCGGTAGTCTACCCCTAAACAAATATATATTCCCTATGTCAATTTTGTCGACATTAGTATCTCTGAACATTATCCCACCGATGATATTCTACCGCGAGAACTTATCATGAGAAAATTGCTCTAATTTTTGTTTTTTTTATAAAAAGCCTAGTCTACATAAGAATGTAAAGTATTAATCTTAACTCAAATTGAAAATTCGTGTGAGAGCGAAGAGGTCTTACTGTGTCAATGGTTTGGTATACAACTTTATTTTTGTTTAGAATGTTACCAAATATTGGCAAGTTTTCTATTCACGTTAACACTAAAACTTCATATTAAAAAAATGTTTTTTTCACGTCGTGAAATACATTTTTTCATTTCACCAAAAATCGGTTGCCTGTTGCCTGTTGCCCTGTTCACGTGAAATTTTGTATTAATTTGTATAGGCTCCGCCCACATCTACAAAAAAAAATCCCCAGAACGACAAACGTCAATGTTGTCATTTGCGGCTGAAATATGCGTGTAATAATTTGATGATCCCATTTAACTTAGTATCATATAATTAATACTAAGTATTATAATACTTGGAGCGTTAGACCCAGCAAATCCATTTTATGCTTAATTTAATTTTTACTCTATCTGTGCTTGTATTGTAAACTTCATTGTGATAAAAAAAAAAATTGAATAAAATTGAATTTACTGGGTCTAAGGCCACAAGTATATATATAATACTTAGTATTATATGATACTAAATTGAATGGAGGGTATAATTATGTGCGAATCTGTGAATGATATGGCTATGTACTTTTCTTATTTGACATTTTGATAATCAAAACCGCCCAAATCTTCACATATTTTTTCTACGAGCATTTCACTAACATTTCACTTATCAAAAAATAAAAAAAACATTTCACGCGAACAGGAAACCTAGCTTATGCAGATAAGTTTTATAAAACTATGCAATAAATATGGACGAGCCTTAACAAACATACAGTGTCGCGCCGATTCGAATTTCGCATCTAACAAGTATATGCCATTCATATGAACGCTGTTGGCGGCATTAAGTAAAAAGCAGCCATTGCTCCGTAAAAACAAAAGAGATCGATGCCGATTTATAATTGTATAGCATTATTTTCATCACTTCTGAATCAACTTTAAATTTATTTTGATAAAGTGATTGTGAACGAGTTAACTAACGTGAAATAGTTTATTGTAATAATAAATTCGAATATTGTTTGTATTAACCAAAAATGGAGATTGATAATAGCCCAGCATCGTCGACATCAACTCGAGGTAATATACAAGAAAGTTTTATTTTTTTTTTCATTGTTTTTATTAGACGTAATTTCGTCGAAATTATTTTCATCATATATAGCATTGAATTTTTATTCGATTTATTCATTCAGTTTAAAAGTAATTTTGAAATCGATAATTAAAATAGTTGTAATTTACTGGATTTAAGTAATTTTTAGTCCATTTATATGCGATAATGATAGAGCCGTTCATGGGGTGGGGTATAAACTCACATATCAAGTCGCCATCGGCGTGCGGTGTAGAGTTATTTCGTGTATAAATAATTAATTTGTGTACTAGCTGTTCTCTTTGCTGTGCGTACGATTTCAGAAAAGAAAATTTTGCTAAAAATCCAATAAAGTTATAAATGATACAAACAATTTCAATAGAAATCAGAATTTCTTCAAATATTTTTCTTTGCTTCGTAGTTTGGATTAAATACATAACTTGTTTGGCAAGTATAATCAGTTTTCGCTTGTTTTAAAGACAACGGAGTATTGTTGCTAATTGTTTTTTTTTAACAACTAAATCCATTTTCAATTATTGTTTATTACTTCATTTAATTTTTTTTTTTTTTTATCTACTTTTTCTCAAGTGTACCAAACCACTGGTAGCTTGTTTTTTCTTTGTTTACAAGGATATTTGAGGCGATCAAAAGCTTTAACGTCAAATTTCTATAAAAATGACATTCGTTTTTTCATAATGAGCTTTTGATCGCCCCAAGTATCTTGAGATACACGAATTTGAAAAATATAGAAAAACCTACTGCTTTTTTTGTTTGTACAATTAAAAACCGTTTTCCTTTTTTGTTTTTTTTTCTGGTAACAGTTGATGAACTACCAAAAACTGCTGAAGATAAAACTGCAGTTAAAAGCGATTTAAATAAATCGGACGAAATGAAGAAGATGACTAACTTGCTAAAAGATTTGGAAGGTGAATCGGATAGTGAAGGATTAGATAATATAGTTAAGCGAAGCGATTTAACTGTAAATGATATTAAAGAAATCGATGCAACAATTGCCGAAAGTAAAGTTGAATTATTAAAAATCAATGATATTGAAATGATAGATGTTACAAATGAAGAGTCCAAAACTAAGAATGAGAAGAAAATCGATGGTAAAGAAGAAACATTAAAATTAGACACTTCTGTTTCAACAAATGTCAGTGAGGAGGGAAAAACGTCCGTTACAGAATCTCATGATAAAAATGAAACGACTGATAAGAAACTAACGTCTGATTCAGATTATCATGATGTGGAAATGAAAATAAGTAGTCTGTTTAATGGAGATGAAATTGTTGAACCATCGGAAAATAAAATAAATAAAGTTAAAGTGGATGAATCCGATGAGGCAGCTAATAAAACCAAATCGCCAAACAAGGAGGTAATTCCAACACAAGAAGTTGAAAAAAAGGACCACAAAAAACCTGAAATTTTTTTAAAGAATGGTGAATCATCGCAAAAAACTGATACCAAACTGGATGTTACAAAGGATTCGCCAACAAAAGTTGAAATTGTTAAAAATACAAATGAAAAAAAAGTGCACATCGATGATAAATCTAAAGATGATAGTGTATCGAAAGATCGTTTGTCATTTGATGAATCACCATCAGATGGCAATGCTAAATCAAAAATAAATAAAATCTCGACTACCATTGAAAATAAAGCAATCACAAACATAATTAAAAATGGTACCGCAACACCATTAAATACCAATACAAATGCTGTCTGCAACAGTACACCACTGCAACGACAATTTGAAATATCATCAGAAAATGTGAGTACAATTTCAGAACTTGCAGAGAATTGCGACAAATCAGCGATATCAGACGTAGTAATTTCAATAAACGATCCGAGTTCAAGTGGTTTAAGTAAATCAACAGATATTTCTTCATCCCATGCGTTTGGTAAGTAAATTGATGAATTTAAATACCCTTATCTTTCGGTTAAGTTAAAGAGAAAAAAAATATTTTCATACTTTTCCCACAGGTAGTGAATCCGACTTGCAATCATCCGATAATCTAACGAGCTTTAAAAAAGTCATTCAACAGTACAATGGTGTTGAAAAAGAAAAAACGGAAGAAATGAACAAATCACCCCAAGATACTGTTTACGCGATTAGTATTTGGCAAAGTAATAAAAAGTTTATAAAATTCAGTGTGGAAACACCTGAAACATCAATATCCAGTACACCCACCAGTTCAATGACAACCAAACCGGATGTAGAAATAACTAATCGCACCGTAAAGGGAACATTAGAATTGTGTCAGTTTGTAATTGCACACTTTCAAAATATTGAAAAATCTCTGAAAGTTGATAGCAACAACTTAGAAACGCCATCATCTAAACGTGGCCGAACACCACATTCAAAAGATCTAACACTATCATCATCATCAACAACAACACCAAACAAGCGTAAGCATGTTTCAGGTGGACAATTCGAAAAAGACATTGATGATACAAAATCAGCAAAAAAAACGAAAAAAGACACAACCTCTGAAACAAGAAAATCTATTTCAGCATCACCGGTAGCAAATTATCCAGAGAAAGCTGTACTCGCACGATGGATAGATAAAAAATTTTATGCAGGACGTGCGCTTGAGCAGAAACCAAATAATAAATTTGTCGTACTCTTTGAAGATGGTGCAAAAAAAATATTACCAGAGGAACATATAGTGTTTGGTAAAGAGGATATACTACCATTACAAAATGAAAGTGTACATGCACTGGTTAAAGATGAAACATACGAACCGGGTTTGGTAACTGAAGTTAAAACAAAAGGCGACAATGTTTATTATACGGTAGAATGTGAATCGACAACGGTTACAGTAACCGCATCCGATATATATTTGGAGGAAGATCAGGCTAAAGTTATATTGACGAAACAAGAGGAGACAACTGTTAATAATCCAGAACCGGGGTACTCTGGTGCAATTAATACCAGAAAACAGAGACAACAAAAGAGGTATTCATAAGATGTTAATTTTATTTCTTATATAAAAAATATCTTTTATCTAAAAAAAAAAAAGTAAAAAAAAAAAATCTAAATACAAAAACACTGAAAACAAATAAGAAAACATATATTAAAACATGCAGAGTTAATATTTCCAAACAGAAAACCGACACAATTGATGATCAATTGATTATTCTCTTTTTTTATAATTTGAGTTATTCCGAACGAAATTGAACATGCATTTATTTCTGACCTCTCCGATTTTGCTAATCTTTTCTTTTTTTTTTCAAAGCACTTCATGGAAAAATAAAAGAACCATTAATTTTTTTTATTAATTCGTTAGATTATGGAAGTTGTTTGCGAAGATATATAAAAAAAAAATACGAGTTTTTAGTGCAGTGACTTCTGAAAGGCTTTTTACTTTTGACAAAATCTTTGGAAAATAATGTTATATGGCCTATTAGCATACATGCACAGTGTGGGGGGGGTTAAATGTTTTTTTTTCAAAAACTTACATCAACTACCAATCTATTTCATTGCTAACATATAACATAATATATACTTAATATTATTTTCCTAATAATATGCGTTTCAGAAGTCACTGCACTACAAATTCGTATTTTTTTCATATCCTCGCAAGCTTATAATTTCCAAAATATAATGAATTAATAAAAAAAAATTAATAAGTCTTCTATTTTTCCTTAAGGTACTTTGAAAAAAATAATTAGCAAAATCGGAGAGGTCGATTATAGAATGACCCATCTAGATTTTATGTTATTCTTAAAAATTAATATTTAATTTTTTAGAATATTTAGCAGTCTTAAAAATTGACAAGTTTTTACAAGGAATTTTTTTTTTCTTTTGTTTTTTTTCTTGAACATTAACTAATGTTGAACATTAATTATTAGTTTTAATTACAAATAACAGCATAAATTTATGTAAAATATTTTTAAATTTAAAATTACTATTTTGATAAACAAAAAAAAATTGTGTGTCGTAAATTCAAATACATATTTGATTTGAATAAAAATAAGATGTAATTTAATCATAAAAATGAAACAATAATCATTTTATACAATTTAAGAATTGAATGAAATAAAATTATGATTAAATTAAATAATTCATAAAAAAAAATTGTGTATAAGATCTAATCGTCTTAAGGTAATTCAAAACAACAACCAAAAATAAACAGAGGTGTGCGGCTGTAGCAAAGCGTGTGAAAGTTTCCATACAGAGTTTTCTATCCATAGCTGAATTAAAATACAAATACTCTGTGAATAGTTTTGAAATAATTGTAAATATTCCGATTAATTGCATACAGAATATAGTCTCTATATAAAACATAGTTGGGTCACGACATGCGCTCATTTTTGACAGCACGTGTATTATACATATACAATTTTGGTGGGCTGCTGACAGCGCCGTGTATTATATATATTTATTTTGGTGGGCGGCGATGCCGTGACCCAACTATGTTTTATATAGAGACTATAATACAGAACGCATGATCTAAGAGTGAAACCTTTCGATGTATCATTTCACAAAAAATATTTTCCGACAAGAAGGTACATAAAAAGTTGATAAATACATTCAAGCCGAGCATTCTAGCAAAAAAAAAATAATAAAGAAGATGAAAACTCGACTGGCGATATTTACATACAAATACAACCTATAATAATGTCTCGAGAGATATTAAAGTCATGAATGGGTTAGTTTTTTTTTATCATAGACTGAACGTGATTTTAGATTTGAGTGTGACAAAGAATTATTTTCTTGACCGTAATAATAGATTTTCAGTTCTCGCTCATATTTCATATTTAATTTTAAAAAAAATATATAGCATTTATTGATAATTTACTAAAAATATATAAAATCGAGGACGTCCACGAATTTCGGTATATATTTCCTGTCCACGAATTTTTTCTCGAGGACAAGAACACAATTTTTTTTTAAGCATTTTTCAGATTTTTCGTGTGGCTACATATGACATTTCGGTTTTGATGTTTTCTGTATTTTTTTGAGTTCAGTGGTGGTTCAAACAATTTGTGTAAAAATTGTGTGATAAATTTCATAGAGAAAAGACTTATTTTAATAAATATGAACATTTTCATATCTACAATATTTGGAAAACCCAATAAAAAGTAAATGATTTTCAAAATATTTATTTTAAGCTCGGCCCTCACTTTCAGTCATTTTTTTGTTATTACTGAACTAAAATTTGACCAATTGCCGAAATAGACACCAGTTAGAGCAGTACACCTCACCTCCAATATTTCTTACTCTTTTTACGGTTTTCAGTTCTCGATTTAGTTTTAAATTTCTAAGACTGTACACTGTACTCGATAGGTGGCAACTCTGAATACACCACGTATCCGAACGAAATGTAGCCGCTCTACATTTATTTTTACATTAGTGCAGGGATGCAGGTTGATCTCTTTGCACTACACAAAAGTTGTGGCGCGGTTACATTTCGTACGACATATGCATTTACATACGTGGTGATAATAGCATAGCCTATAGATCTATTTCGATTGTATGAAAACTTTTTCCACTACAAACGTGTCAACGCTTCGTGCAATTTCACAACTATTTGTATGGGGATGAGAATTTTTTTTTAAATTTAAATTAAACTATAAAATTGTTAATAATTAAATTATGCACGTTTTGTTAAGCTTATGGATCTACATCTAATGCAATATTTTTTTCTAATTATTTCATACTTGCAGGATTTTTGTTTTGTTTTGATGATTGTATTAGATGTAGTATAAACTTAACAAAACGTGCATAATTTATTTATTGACAATTTTATAATTTAATTTAAATTTAAAGAAAACTTCTCTTCCCCATACAAATAGTTGTGGAAATTGCAATAAACGCTGGACAGCGTACGTAGTGGAAAAAGTTTTCATACAATCGATCTATTGAACAGAAAGCGCTTACCCGAGAAATTATTTATAAATCCCATTTTCCAACGCAAGAGATTTTCAGTTAGATAAATTTGAAACTAATGCACATTTTTTGTAGGATTTTTATAGATACATATTTATATTTTCTTTCCTTTTCCTATCTTTTAATTTTTTTTTTGTGCGTTTAAATTTAATATAGCGAATCGTTTAGAATTAAGTATAATTATAAATAAGCAATTCGTATTTTTCTCATTCGTGATTTTTTGAAGTACCAACAATTTTTTTTCACAATATTTAACATTTAGTTAAAAAAAATACGGAAGAAAAAAGGGAAAGAAAAATGTATGAAATTTTTAAATTAAATATGCACCCACTTTTTTAAATTAGTGCTAGTTCTAATTTTTCCATTTTTGATTTGTAAGCTTCAACCTGATCTCAATATTAACAGTTAATTTGTATTGTAAAATTTAATTAAGATACTATAAATGATAAATCATTGACTTGTACTGATTATGCTATAAGTACTGTTCAATCAGAACACGGACAGGTTCAATATTTTTATTAGCGGCCTATTCATTTTGATTTGAATCAATTAATTTTTCTTTTTTTGTTAGAAAATTGACTTTTCAAATTTTCTCATGAAATTATTGTTTATACAGAAAATCAGATTGAAGCTTAAGACCACTTCTTCTTTTCTAATGAATAAATAAGATTTAAAAGCATACAGCTCTAATAATAATATTTAAGTCTATATTATCTGAAAAATGCTTTTTTTAAATTAAATTAATTTTTAATAAAAAGAAAAAAATGTTCTAATCTAAAATTATTTGTTTATTTTCGTAAAAGAAAAAAATTTAATGTTTTTTTTTATAAAAAAAACTCTCCTTGTGCCCATAAAAACGATAATATAATTTTTTTTTTTGATTTTCCAATATTTTTTTTTCTTTTGTTTCATTTTTCCTCTCAGAACTGATAGTCGTCAAGCGCAATGGTTTTCTGAGAGTGATGTGTCTGATATTATTGAATCGGATTCAACTCCGACGAGTCCTGTAATGGCTTTAGAGGCGGTTGATGGCGTTCAACCGGAACTTCAACGTACCCAAAAAGAATCAGAGCTAGCCAGTAAGTCTTTATTATGTAAAAAAAAAAATCTTTCTTTTTTCTTTTTCATTTATTCTAAAATATATTATAGAGCTATATTTATTTATTTATTCTCAATTTTATTCGACGACTTCCGTTTCGTATTTTATAAAATCACATAATTATTTTTTTCACAATAATTATTCAACAGAATTATGCTTTCTAATGGAAAATTTCGGAAATGATTTTAAAGCTATAATGAATCTTGATCATATCTTGGGACCAATTTCAACCAACTCGGGATTATTTCGTAATAAATGTTTTCTATTGACGTGCACCATACCAATTAAATCAACCGTAAATTCGGAAAAAGTATAAGAAAAAAAAATAATACGATACATTTTATTATTTCTATAAATTAAAATAAATGCAATTATTAATTTGAATATCAATAAAACATTTTTTTAGACCATATCAGATCTAACTAATAGAAATATGATATTCTCAACCGTACCATTTTTCAAAGAACATTTAAAGAATCAAATCGAATCGGGCGGTGGCATAGTTTATAATCACTTTGAAGATGTACCCATAAAAAAATATCGTACATGTATATTATTAGCACCACATCCATGCATTACAGCTAAATATGTTCAATGTTTGGCAGCCAATGTTACGGTAAGTAATTTTTAATTTCTTCCTTCTTTTTTAATTATTTATTTTTGCAAGTAAAAGAAAATGACGTTGATTTTTTTATTTGTGAATCCCATCACATTAAACACATTAAAATACACACAGGCTATTTGTCATGAATGGATTATTGAATGTTGTCAATCGAGTACGTTGATTAATAAAACGAAATTTTTATTACCATCTGGATGGTCAATTATTGCAAATCAATATAAACTCTGGTCAATTGGTCGATCATTAGATCAAAGAAAATGTACGACACCATTTAATAAAATAACAATTATTATAGCCAGTCAACAAAATGATTTTCTACAATTTTGGAGTCGTGTATGTAAATTAGCTGGTGCGAAAATTGGTATTATTAAATCAAAAGCCGATATTACCGAAACCACACAAGACTATATATTAATGGACGATGAATTTCCAGCTACCTACAAAATAAAAGCTGATTATTTTCATATACCGGTTGTGTCTACTGTTTGGATTGTACAGTCGTTAATATTAGGTAAAATATGTGATCCGCAGTCACATAATAAATTAACGGAACTATATGAAGATGATAATTTTTGAATGGTTTTTTTTTTGGTCTTTTTAATGGGTGCGGGTAATAACTCCTCAAACGAAAAGTGGAATAAATCACCAAAAAGAGGATAATAATTCCCCAGAAAGTGGAATAACACTCCAAAAAAACTGTTTTTAGGGAATTATTCCATTCACATTCCTCAAAAAGTGGAATAACTCCCCAAACATGGTTATTTTGGGGAGTTAATCCACTTTCTTGGGAACTTATTCCGATTTTTTTTTGAGTTATTCCAATTTTCGATTAGGGACTTATTCCGTGGGGAGTTATTCACCCTTCCCCTTTTTAATAATGAATTAATGAGCATTAAGTTGAACGCAACAGATTATAATATATGCATTATTATAATTTTTTATTTTTATTAATTTATGTGCATAGTAAAATAAGTCGAAATACACAAGTCAAGAAAAAATTAAGTTGGATTCATTGCTTAAATTTTGAACATAATTCAATACTTACATAGCAATCTTTTACATTTACCAAACTTGTACATTACGACTTTACTGCCATAAATTTAAGTAGTCTTAAAAAAGTGAATTATTTGGAGAATGATAAGTCTGAAAATATTCTTTTCATTTTGTATAATTTTTGTTATATAATTGTCAAAATTGTTATTTCATAAAAAAGTAAGCTTTTTGTAGGAAAATTACTTACAAATACAAATACGTATATTTAATTTATATTCATAATAGAAAAAAGGAAATAAAGTAATTTATAATCTTGAAAGAGCTTTTCAACAAAGATTAAAATAATTAGTTCGTTTACTATTTGAACTAGCAACTGTCTAAATATTCTATAGAACTGTCCTGTCTGATTGAAAGTGTAAATGGCATTACAAATATATAATTAAGTAAAATATTAACCAAATATTTAGATTGATTCAATCGTTTAACATAAAATATTATATTGTACTAATTCGATTTACTTACCAACGACCTACGAGACAACAAAATGTTTTTGGACAATTACTGGCTTCATAAGTTCATACTCTTAATGATTGTCATTGTAGGTAAACCTTTCTGTGTTTATTTAAAACATGACAAACCGAGTTAATAGCATTTGTGTGTTATGGGTAATCTTTAAAAGAAAAGTGTTGCTTTCAATAAACTTTGCGCAAAATATACACAACTTAAGAATTAACTTATAATAATAGCGATGCTTCATCTTTTTTGAAAAGAAAATATTCAAATTGAATTATTTTTAGATTGTTTTGGATTTTAAATTTTCTATATCGCTCTTTGAAGGAAATAATATTTCGGCTTTGATAAAAATGCTAAAATATGATAAAATACTGTTTTTAGTATTTGTTGCATGACTTCGAATAATAAGGACACTAATAAATGAGCTTTAAGCATAAATGTTCACAATATTTTTCTAACTAACTAATAGATTAAAATATTTTTAATCTTAAATAAATTATTAGTTTAATTATATAAAATGCCGAACGATAAGATAAATATGAAATAACTGACTATTTGCAAATACAAAGAGTTTTATATTAAACTATTAAAGTTACTGTAATAAATTATGTATTATTACTCATACGCGCCGACTTTGTCCCATTATATGTGAGGTAGGGCGTTCTGAAATTTTTTTTCTTGATTTTTTCAAATGCAGGAATTCTTTTTTATTTCAGGTAAGTAGAAACTAAAAACGAAGTTTAAGAAAAATCGATCCATATTTGATTCCCTCAACACGATCTTGGAGCTTTCATGTCATAAGTTTTTCTACGAGTTGTTGCAAATGACCAGGTGATCATTTTACTGTTTCGGCGTTTTTTTGTTTCAGAGCAGAGCAATCTTCAAGGTCAATTGAAGATTAATTTCTTTTGATCAATTGATAGCTCTCAAACAAAAAAAGTGCGATACAATAAAATGATCACCTGGTCATTTGCAACAACTCGTAGAAACATTTTTTTCGTAAGGGTACCCCCCTATGTCATCTAATTTTACGAACTTTAATTGCTCTTCGGGTCGGTCAAAATTCATTCAAATTCAGAAATATTTTGGAAAGTTTATTTTTTCGCGAAATGCAACATTTTGACTACCCAGGTTCTTGAAATCTCAAATGTAGGTTTTTTTCTGGTTACCCTAATATATATATTAGGGTACATCAATTTTGTACGAAAATATTAAAGTGTCTTGGATTTATTAGCCTAACATATATGTGATAGAATTTTGCACCAATAGAAGTGTACAAAATTTCAGTTCGATCAGTTAAATTTTCGAGGTCGCTCAAAATGCCTAAAGTGCAAATTTTAAAAAAGAGAAAAAACATAAGGGTTTTGATTTTTTTGTTTTCCAATGATGCCAAAAAAATTGTGAAAAGTAATAATCTGCAATAAATATTATATAAATAATAAATATATTCATTTTTGAAAAAAGTTCTTTTACGAGTTGTTGCAAATGACCAGGTGATCATTGAATTGTATGGGCATTTTTCGTTTGAAAGCAATCTTCAGAGTCAATGCATCAAAAACTAAATCTTTCATCAGAACTCTCCTTCGTGGAATGCCTATACAAGCAAGTTAACGGTATGAATAGGAATAAGCGCATCATCAATACTAGTGGATTATGTGGTGGAAGACCATTCAGACAAGGCATTCAAACACATACCGTTGCCCTCACTAATCGGAAAATATGTGCATGATTTGGTGGTTAAGACATATATGTTTGGCTAAGAAATCCAAGACACTTTAATATTTTGGGTCACCATATATTATATATATTAGGGTGGCAATTTTTTGTATGGAAAAAATCAAAATTAGAATTTTCCAGATTACTGTTGATAGAAAAATCAGAATTGGTCTCAAATGTTCGTATGTTCAGCCCTGTAGGTGTTTTCATGACCATGCACAAAATCGACAAAGTTTTGATTTTTTGATTTTGAAAAATACAACACAAAGGACGCTTACCAAAAAAAAAAAAAATTTTAATGATGGAAAAGTACGTAAATATGTCAGAAACGTGAATCAAAATCAAAAGATCAAAACTTCGTCGATTTTGCGCACGGTCATGAAACCACCTACAGTGCTGAAAATTCACATACGAACATTTCAGACCAATTCTAATTTTTCTATCAACAGTAATCTGGAAAATTCAAACTTCGATTTTTTATTGCCACCCTAATATATATAATATATATAATTATATATATAATATATATATATATCAACATTGAACGTTCACATTCAGTTTCAGTTTTGTCAATAGCACCGTCGTTTGCGAGTCATCATTGTCATCCATCTATAGGCTCGGTACCACTCAGTACACCAAAGATAGTATGTTACTTATTTTTGTGCCAAAGAGCCTGTAGAAGTTGTCTCCTGACGAGGTCTTGAAGTTTTTCAACGACGAAAAAAATATAAAGCTTCAGCTTTATTAAACATTCATTTTGCGTTTAATTAGCATTTATAGCTATATTTTAATTTTCATTATTTTATATTTTAAAGTATAAATAAACTGCGTTGTTTTTATTATTTTATGGATTACAGTTTATACGTTGTTACTTTTTTTTTAAATTTCTTATTTTCATTATTCCAATTAGGGATCGTTTGCTTAATATGTCACACCAAATTTGATAATTTTTAACCCCCATGTCTGAATTTTTAATTAAATAAATAATTACACTTGACTATCCGCGTGACTAAAAAAGATTAGGGTGTTTCATTTATAGTCTTTGCGGAGAAAAAGGATAATGAAATTTTACAATTAATGTTAATCACTTACTTACTCAATCACTCACCCATAGAGTTAGAATTGTCCCGCTGGTGGCAAATTGATTCTATATGCAAAATATGCACGACCACTGGGAAAGCATTATACACAAGAGTCTCTCAAAACAAATGCTCTGTAAGGACCATCTATTAGCACACCGAACAAATGACGGCAGGCATAAAAGATTTCTCAGTAAAATATTGTAAGAAATCTATTTATCCGCATTAACTTTTTATTACCTGATGTATTATTCAAATTAACTAATAAATGTACTATTGGTTGACTTAAACAATAACAACAAAAACCAACAAACAGAAATTCGCGTACTTTTCAAACGACAGTATGCACCAATGAGTTAATCTAACCGTCCTTCTGGGCTGTTCTCCTTTTGAGCATATCCAAATATAAGTTTACCTTTTAGGTTGTTGATAAGTATTTAATGTTTACTATCAACAAAATCAATTACATCTTTTAAAATATCTGAGTAAAAATCATTTGTTATTTTACAATATATTTTATTATTAATTTAATTATTATAATATTCATACAATACAATATAATGTAATTCAATTTTACTTTATTTTATGTTTCCTTTCAATTAAACGTGTATTATTATTTTTTTTTTTTTGTATTTTTCTTTTTTTTAAATATAAGACGTCTAAAGATTTGTAATTTTTTTTTGTATTTATAATTTATTTATAATTTATTTATAATATATATAATTATTAAATGTATAATATATTTTTTTTCCTTCCATGTTATATTACTTTAATTCATCACTATCGCCAAGCAAATCATCAACATCTTTTTCCCAATCCTCATTGTTAATGGTGTCATCGGTTGATTCTTTATTATTACTACTACTGCCATCATTAACAACTTCATAATCTTGTAGTTCGGCGTCCAAGTCTTTCTCCCATTGTTCTTCTAAGTACGTTTTATTTTAGTTTTATATTTATTTTCATTCATTTTTTTCTTTTTTTTCTTTTATATATATATTTTATATTAATTTATTTGTTTATTATTATTATTTCAATTTAAATTTCATTCTTTTTATTATTATTAATTTACATATTTTATTTTTTGTTTTTCCTCTTAATGTTACCTACTGTATATATTTTTTGTATAAATAAGATGAGGAGGAATTTACAGCAGATAGTAAATGACATATGGAAATGCATGCATGAAATTTTTGTTTTTGTGTTTTTTTTTTTTTGTGAATTGATAGTTGCCGAATAATATTGGGATTCGTTCATTAATTTTCAATATCTGAAAGTCGCACAATACATTTAAATAGTACCAATTTTAAGCGGCTGCACATATTTCAATTAGCAGACATTGATAATTAATGGCAATCAGAAAATATTAATTGACATGTTTGGTATTTTTGATAAAAACAACAAATAGACAAAATTAGCAAATACACAAGGAAAACATTGATAGCTAAGTAGACTTGATTTTGATAGGATGATTTAATGTAATAAAGCGGGATGGATAGGAGAATACTGAATTATTTATATAATAAACAAAATATAAGTTTGCATTAAAATATGTAATAAACAAACAACAACAAAAGCAATACCATTAGACTGATATTGAATTAATAGGGTAATCAAAGTAAAATTAGGTAAAGTATTTAAGTGAGACGCATTAATGACCGCGTTTGCATCTTGACTATCCACAATCTAAGTTTTTTTTTCTTCAGTTAAGTACTGATATTTCAAAGTCTGCATTTGTTATATAGTTTTTACAAATCTACAAATATATTTGGACGATTGTCAATGACAATCAGCAAATAAAAGGCTATTCGCCAATATTTTTTTTTAGCTGATTAAATACATATAATGCTTGATAAACTTTTAATTTCTTCTTTTTGAGATATTACTACGTTTGTGTGCTTGTATATTATCACCAGCCCGTTTTAGATATATAGACACTTGCAATGCAATTGCTAATACAATACTTCGCGTGTAATTAGGCGCTGTATAATTTAAGCTAACAGACAAAATTTTTTTTTTTTGTATTTTTTAAGACGACGAACAAGGCTAAAATGAAAATATCCACAAATACGTTTACATCAAATTTTAAAGTTTAACACGAAATTGAAAAATTCTACATAAAATTCCAAAAATCTACAGAAATGTTTAAAAACTTTGGTAACACAAAAGTTTAAAAACTCTACATCAAAATTTTTTAAACTACATACATAAATTCTTATTTTAAAAAAAAATTATTTAACACTCCAATTTTATGAAATAGCACCCGTCGTCATCACAAACGTAGTAATGTTTTTCATTGTCTACACACAAAAATTAAGGATGTATGTGGTTATATTTCGACTCGTCTAACGATATTTAAACGAGTCTATCAACGAATTTTATATGCATTTTTCTTTTTCTTTTTTTTTTTGTAATAAATTATAAGACTATAATTATATGATTCTGAAATAACTTATTTCTTAATTTTCTACATTATTTCATATTATTGCTTCTTATAATAAGTGATAATATGTTTTTCAAAATAAAACCAGTGGGATCAATAATATTTTAATACTGTTTGCTATATTTAAATTTTACACTATTTTCTATTTATTCAAAAACATCTTTATCGCTTTGAATCACATTTAGATGTTTGAAACGAACACAATTCAATAATTAGGAAGAAATATGTTTATTAATTTTTATTGAAGACAACAAAAAAAATCGCTTATCTATTTCAATATTTTATTGAAAATTTACGGTAATGTAAATATTTTTTCGCAACAAAAAAAAAATACTTAATCAATTATGACGAAGCGCATAAAAACCTATTATAGGTACTTGATAACTATACTATATAACTGATTTTGGCAACAGAAAATCACAAGGCAGAAACTAATTATATGTTATAATAAATTATATCGTGTTTCTTTCACCAAAACATTTCTTCCTAATTAACAAACTTTAAATAGCAATTAAATTAAAACAGAGAAAACCGGAACAAAATTTTAGTACCCTTAAACCCTTAAAACATTTACTGCAAATTTTACTGAGAATGTCTGAAATGCAGTGTTTCAATAAATTGTATTAATAAGCCATTTTTATAGTTTTCCACCCCGCCTCATTATCACGCTAGCACAAAACTTTATAGGCTGACAACGAACGATTTTTTTTTTATTATAAATTTCAATTTTTTTATTTAAATTTTAAACTTTAAAATGCACATTTAGATTAACTATTCTTTTTTGTTTTTTATTTTTTTTTTTGTCTTTTAAATATAGTTTTTTTACTTTAT
>JAABKK020025017.1:0-17178 GCA_011634745.2 Catotricha subobsoleta | reverse complement strand
CCTTTATCGAATTTCTATACTAATACTATATCGATCTTTATCGATTTAAAAAACCTATATCGCATGGTTGTACGGGTTGCGATAGCAAATCATAAATTTTCGAAAAAAGGACACGTGTGTCGAAATAACATAGATTAACACAAGATTCGATAAAGGTAAAACTATACAGAAATCAAATATAGTTTTAATAAAAAATAGTGAGGTCTGTACGAACATCAAGCAAAGATAAAATAAAGGCAAATTCTATACAGCCATCTTGTGAAAATTGAGTAAAGTTCAATAAATAAAAAATCTATACAGAAATCAAATAAAGGTACGCGATAAAGGGAACTATGCTGATTAAATAAATACTATACGTGTTGATGCAATACAGACGTTATCGAATTTCTTTTAAAACTATATAACGATTTTTATCGATTTAAAACATCTATATCGCATGGTTGTACCTTGTACGGGTGCTTTCCAAAAGTTCTTGTGAAAAAATGGAATGTATAAAAAGGAAGTAAAAATTAAAATAACTTTTTCTATAAAAATCAATTGTTCAAAATTTCTCAGATGATTTGTTTCAATTTAATAATATTAAATCAAAATTTTTGAACTATTCAAATATATAGTTTCATTGGCAATTTTTCACATTCTTACATAAATTAAAATCATTGTGAAACGAATAAAACTATCGCATTGAACAAAATAGGAATTTATATGAAACTAAATTGAATATTTTCAACTTCAAATAATATTTATAATTTACAAAGCTCTAAGAAATCAGAATTATAATTTTTTAACATATAACATACATAAACATATATTTATAATAATATAATATAGAAAACTTTATATGCTAAAACTTTATTAAAATATTTTCTTTGACCCTTTAGAATTTCGATAGTAAAAAGTTCTGATTTCGAAGTAGACGAATACTGAAGAAAAAAAAATTATTACTGGACAATGTAGGAAGTTTTCAAGAAAAAACGAAAAATGAAACTCCTATAAAAATATAGAAACTATAAAAACGTATGAATTTCTGTTTGGGTCGCAACAAAATTTATTTATTATACAAATAGGTACATAATATCCATTCCACATCCATATGATGATGATATCTATTTTATTTATATTCCAATTCCATAAATAAATTTCCCATTTATTTCAGCTCCTTTTATTTAAATCAATGGCAAAAAAAAATTTCATTGTTCGCAATAAGTGAAATAATTTCTCTTGTTTTTGCAAAAAAGGAAACTTTTTTTTTTTTATTTTTATTTGAATAATCTTTGTGTTATATTTTCTACAATTTCAAGTAGCGGTAGGTATATTAAGTAAAAACCAATGTACCTACTTTCGCTATTACACACTTTCATATCCCGTTATTATAATACAAAATATAATGTTATGTAATATATCTACTCCATCATCAGACAACACCAGGGAGAAATAGAAAGCAAGAAACAAGAAGCAGGAAGAATAAGAATACAAATTTTCCCTTTCCATATTTTTCTTGCTATTTTTTTTTTCTCTTGCTTAACTGTCGAATGCCGATATAGCCCATATTTAGAGTTGTAGAGGTTTATATGAAAGACAAAGTTCTACGTTTAAGGGAAGTATGGTAAAAACATTTTTTTTTCTTCTTTGAAAGTAAATTTTAATACACGGCTGAACAGTTTTAAGGCTGTAAACACTCTAGCTCTAAGAAGGCTAATGGTATATAATATTATTGGCATACACATTTCACGCTTATGTAACTCTTTTGCGGAGTAAGTGTTATTACAAATTAGAATGACTTTGAGTTTTCTTCATATCTTATGTATAATGTTAAATATGTGTATTCACTCGCGTTCATGTTTTAACACTAATATTACAAATAAATAAAATATGGTTTACTTTCGTTTTAGTTTTTTTTTTTCTTATCTTAGAGCACAAATGGTTATGGGTAACGTTTTCTCTAATCAATTTTGTACTTGGTTAGTTAATTCAAATAAGAATATTTGCGGTACGCTTTTTTTCCTTATTTTTATTTCCTATTATTTTATTTTACTATTTACCAACATAATTTTACGGTATTTTCCTCCTAAAAGTCAATAAGGTTGTAGGCATGGATTCTCCATTAATATGTTTCTTATTTCTGATTTCCTTCTTTCAATAAAATTTGTATTACATTTAAATTCAGTAAAACCAATAGATATAAACTCTATTTGGTATTTTCATAGACCTAAATTAAATTTATACTCCGCTATACCACCAGCTTTAGATGCCATTTTTCAAAATTGAATTGAAAATTGTGAAAAGACAGGATAATTTTATTATATTTATCTAACATAATTATTTTTGATATTGTTTTGCTGACCGTTTTTGTTCCGTAATTTATTTTTGATTTGTATTGCCTGGAACGGTCGTAAATAAAACTATATAATTCTTTTTATTTGCTAGCTACGCAAGGAAAAATAATAAAAGAAAACTGCAGATACAAGAAATTAATAACATTGTGATAAAAGATGAAATAACTTGTAATTTAAAATAGTATTTGGCGCATATTATTCCATCTTATTATAATTTGCTTAAGCGGTTTAAACCAGATATGGAATGGAAGGATTAAAAAAGAAAAGTAATGCATTAAATTTAGTTCGTAATGCATTACGAATTAGTTTTATTTTAAAAAATGTAATCCGTAATCAGTGACGCATTGGTAGTCGACCAACCAAAACGCGAAATCCTGTGCTCGATAAAATACGTAGGTTTAAGGTTCGATCTTGATGTTTATTGGTTCTAGTAGGGACATTTTTTTTTTCTTTTTAGAATTAAGTGATTGGATTGAAATCAAAGGCTACATAATTTGAATAGAATAAAATTCTGCGGTTTTTGGTGACATTCCTAGCATAAATGAAGTCGTGTAACAATCCATTTGTAGCTTATGTTTCATTAAATATAGTAAATATATACGATTTAGACGTAGTATCACATTTTTTGAAGGTATATTTGATTGCGGCAATTCGTAAGTATTAAGAGCCCCATTTCAAAAAGTAAACCTGTTACACGTGTTGCAATTTCATAAAAAAATATAATATTCATGAATCTGAGTATAAATATCTAATCAATCATATACGAAACAAACCATGCGTGAAACCAGAGATGGAAAAATAACAAAAGAAAAGTAATGCATTACGTTACATTTCGGATCAGTTTTTTTTTAAATTTAATCCATAATGCATTACGAATTACATTTTTTTTCTCCGTAATCGTACGGACGACAGTTTTCAAAATTTAATCTATAATAAGTAATGCTTATACTATGGAACTATAGTTAATCATTAATGAGCTCATATCCCCATATGTGTCGAGGGTAAGTACGTTCTGATTGGCTAGTTAAGAGTTAATTATGATTCGAAATTTTATTATCTCTATAGTGTATCTAGAGTATTACGTTACTACATTTTTAATAATAATAAACTAAATTAAAAATGGTGCCAAAATTGGCAACTTGACTTGGATAATTGTGAAAAAAGAACGAGAGATGTATATAAAATGATTTGTGAATGAAAAGTTTAAAGCATGATTTCTTTGTTGAGAAATTGAACAATTTTTCAACTTGAATTTGCAAAGTTAACAGTTTCCGAACTCTTCAGTCTTCATTCATATACTATTTCGAGGGGTTTGCCATTCTCAAAATATTCGAAATATTCAAAATATTCAAAATAAACACACATATTTATAAATTATATTCACTAATATTCAAGGATGTTTCGAATTTTCTTAAAAATATATAGAATATTCGTAAATATTCAGGATATTCAGAATATTTGTAAATATTCAGGATATTCAGAATATTCGAATATTATTCAAATCAAAAGTGCGTTCTGTATTAAAAGAGTTACAAACGTCTCGTACGATTTTACATTTACATCTCGTACTTTTCACACAATTTTTCAAGTTAAATTCCACGACTTCACTTTTGTGAAGGAAAAAAACAAGCTGCCAATGGATTGGTACACGAATTCATTTTTGTAAGAAATAAAAATAAAAAAAAAAAAAATGTCGATGTTCCCAGGTTCAAAAAAATTAGCCAGTACAAATTTTTTAACAGAAATTTAATTCTGCGTCTTTTGGAATATTGACCATCAAAATCCGCCCGGCCACAACTGAGTTCCAACTCAATATGTAAAAAAAATGCAAAAAAAACGAAATAGTTGAAAAAAAAAATTTAATACGCTATTACAATACCAGAGGCCGAAAACATGTCCAAAATAAAAATTTACCCCTGTTATCGTCATTATAAAAAAAATTACTACAGCGCATCTACGGGCTGCATGAGAACCTCGGGTGTATCAAAATGGATTAATTGAGCTCGGCTTCTTATAAGTCGGGTTTTCCGTTTTTGTGTTTCGAGCTTGGAGGTAGTTTTTTTTTAGATCGATTTCTTTTTTTAAAAAAAGAAATTAATTAGTTAAATATTGTTCTGTTTTGATATCAGATGTTGAATATTTAATTGAAAATAAATACCGCTATGTTTTCCTAACGCCGCATCTTACATCATTGTGAAAAATAAAATCGGTAAAGCCTACTTATAAAAAAGCGACCTTAATTAATCCATTTTTGACACTTCCGATGTTCTCATGCAGCCCTTTAAAGCACTGTTGTAAATTTTGTAAAGTGACGATACCACGGGACTTAAATGACCATAGGGGGGTATCCACAGCTTTTGGTATGACGATACCACGGCATAATTCCTAATTTTAAAATTTGGTTTTATCTAGTTATATAAAGAGTAGTAATAGTACAGTTTAACTTATTTTTTTTCTGTTTAACATAAAATTATCTGAAATTCTAGCGCTTAATGAAACGCATAGTATTCCAAATTGAATTTATGCGAGCAATACAAAGTCAAATAAATTGATCATATTGACGATAGGTGGGTACTTTACCTTAATTGATTTATTTTTCAAATTTGAAGTCAAATTTCTATCTATTTTTTGACTTTATCATTATGATCAATACAATATATATAACGGTATATGGGTTTTAAGTTAAAGGTTTGCTATAATTATTCAAATTTTTTATTTCTTTTTTAGTTTATGTTACTGATACGCGACAGCGCTATTAAAATGTCATCTTTTTCTTGCCTATTTCACTGAAATCAAAATGATAAAATGAACTAAACAAAAATTTCACATATATTCAGTAGGTAGAAGAAAGTATACGCTGAACACATTATAATAATGACGAAAATAAATAAATAAATAAAAAAGATCAATATACTTTGCTCGATAATATAAATCAATCTAATGAAATTAGATTCTATATTCTATTTTCTATGAATTCTATAATCAACAGCATTTACCAGGTGGAAAGGATAAACTCGTTAATATTGAACAAATTAATTAAATTAAAATGAAATAAAATAATTAATTAATTTAATTAAATTAAATATACCATCGAAAGATAGTATATAGGGGTAAACCAATAAGACTGTGTACTTTTTGTGTGTACTTTCGTAGATTTTGAAAAGTTCATATAAAAAAAAAATACGAAAGTACTAATTGCGCGTACTTTTCGATATGTACGAGAGTACACACAAAAAGTACATAACCTTGGTTTACCCGTTACCCCATACCCTGTATATGGTTTCATATAAAAAATAATAGTATAATCACAATTTCTAAGCAATTTTTCGAAAAGGTCAATTTAAATAGGCCCTCTACAAGTTTCTCGTAAACGTCTAAGCCGTATTATATTGTTTGTATAGAAAAATAGTGCTGATAACGGAAATGCCTTGTATAAATTTAATGGTTTGTTTATATGAAAAGAAAATATGTCATTAAAACAATGTAGATTTTACTAAAGACATTAAATGTAAATTTCACTCTCAATTAAGAAAATAGAAAATTGGATTGGAGAAAAAAAAAAAAAAAAAAACAGAAGAAGGAAAATAACAAAACCGAAACTTCATCGTATATTCCACACATCAATTTAACCCATCTCTACTAACATCATTAAAATGTAAGACTATAAAATAGTAAAATTCAATAATGTCCTCATCATTTTCTGGTCTATAGCCGCTTATTCATGGTAAGATAACATAATTTGTTAGCTTCCGCAATTATACAGTATACAATATACTGGATTATTCTATTTTATTAGCATCATTAAGAACGAGAAATGTATTAGTAATATAATACATATTAAGGAATTACTAAAATCGTATAAATGTTTTGTTGTGTGCGGTTAAGAAAGATTTTTATAGTTTTCAAACTAGATGTTTCTGTCTATATATTGAGAAATTCTTTAAAGAATAATCTCATTATAAAGATATAGAGCGAAAATATAAATATATCTTTTAAAAACAACAGATTTATTAGGGGTGAAATTCACTAACGGCGTTATGAATTTACAAATAATGCCTTTTATATTTGGATATTTAGGTCTAGGTAACGCTATGCTTTATTATTATTATTATTATTATTATTATTACTATTTTTTTTTTTTTTGGTCTTTAATTTTGTTACAGTAAATATACATCTATCCTAATTAAAAAAAATTGTATCATTTCCTGGTATATATACTCGCATTTTCTTGGAATTATAAATAACAAAAAAACAAGAAATAAGTATACATTTGTTCTTCTCTGAATATTTTATTTAAAAATTTCATTTATATGCATTGGTATCTATAGAAATTATTCATGAACGTATTCTGCAATTATTAATAATTATTCAAATGTAGAGATATTATCCGAACTCTGATAAATTCAATTTTATACACAAAATATATAATAATATATTTTCTTGACGAGTTACATTAACCTTTTTTCTTCATTTTAGTTAATCCCAATATGAATAAATATATATTATATATCATAAGTTAGCAACCATAGGCATAATATCTTTATAATGCTTAATCTGGTGAAAGCTCAAAGATATTATGTCGGTACATGTTCCTGCTACATAATAAAATCCTAGTATACTGCCTTTTACATGACTACAAAAAAAAAAAAAAAAGTAAATAAATAAATAAAATAAAAAAAATAAAAATAAAAATGTTGTGCGGGTAAGCTGAAATTATATATTTTTCATTTCTGTACCAACAATGGAATTGCTGAGAGCATTGACTGCAATTTTAATTAACATTTCGCCTATATAAAGGTTTTAATACCCAATAGTTATATACGTTTGTTTTTGTGTTGGTGCCTCCTACTATATGCTGTTTGGTAAATATCTATCCATTATTAAATGAGTTATAACTACACATAGATTGTGTTCTGTGTATCTATTATATTGTCGATATAATTTTGTTATTTTCATTATTCCTATCGAAAATTGAATCTAGTGCTTTGGCTTTATAGGGTTCATCGAAAAACATAATATAAATATTAACAGTTTTAATTAGAGGTCATAGATACGCTCTATATACGTCTTTCTATAATTACTTCTATCTGCTATTTTAAAATTTTGATTTTTTGTTATATATATAAATATTTTTTTTTTTATTAAATTTTGATTAAATGTTATTTTCATCTATCAATCAACTTAATTTTAAATCATAAAATATTCGGTACAAATAGAATTTCGTATCTATGTAACGTTTTTTTCGTTAAATAAAATATTGACCGCAAAATAAATTTAACCATGGGGACCCTTATTAATTCTTAAATACAATTATGGTTCTTTAATATTGTATCATATTGTATCTACCTTCCATATTTTATATTAATGAAAAATATTGAGTGGAATATTTTATTGCTTTTATACATATTTGCATTTATATACCAAGCCGCCGTTATTTTTTTTTTCTATTTTATTTTATATATATATATATATAATATATATCCATATATTTTAGGGGAGAGAATTGTAGAAAGTTACTTACCAACAAATTTCACATTGTTTTAGGCTAATTTAATTTTGCGTTCTTTTGTATATTAGCTCGTTATTGTTCTATTAATATTTTATATTTTAATATATAAGTACACATTGTGAGTTCATAATAATTTTATGTATACAAATAATATCTTCATCGATAAAAGTTTTTATGCACGTAATTATGAGAATAGAGGTGTTTTTCATTTCTAACAACAATAAGTATATATACCTACTTATGTTTTAAGATAATACATATATATATTATTAATAATGAAAGAAATTGTATATAAGTATTAGAAACATTGAAATGTTACGACGACAAATATTCAATTAAATTCTATCTAATTTATTTTAATCAATTTTATTAAAATATTTTCCTAAAATATTTATATTTTATTAATTAGAACCTTTTTCTTTGCTTTATTCAATAATCAAGAATTTTATATTAAATTATGGGCAACAACAACAACAACAACAAAAACAAAAAGAAAAGAAAAAAAGAATCGAATCAAAAAAAAAATACAAGGTGTGTTGAACATAAATATTGGCTAGGGTATTGAATGTCAAATCCATACGGTAAAATCATGTTATGATATTTTGACCTCAAAGCTTGCGTAACGTTAAGCCACTGAAGAGGATTTATGTAGTCACTATAAATTTACACAAATGAAAGTGACCAGCGTTATAAATGTGACCAAGTGGCCCACTGACTATTGTTAGTATTAATTTCATTCGATAGTTAAATATTTTATATCACACGTTATAGATTAAGTAATTTCACAAATTGTTACGTCAATCCGGCGTCGAATCAAAAATTCAAATCCATGTAGCGTTATGATAATAGATGCCAATATATTGTTAATAGGAAATATAATTTTAAATGATGTGTGATAGGGTGGATCGAATTTTTCAGAACTGCCGGTACCATTGATTTATGAGTTGAATTTTGTCTCAAGATTACCGTCATATTTTTTTTTTTTTTAATTGAAATCTCTTAGGTGGTTGCCTCAGTCATAAGGTTGAACAACATGGTTAAAAAAAAAGACCATGTGATTAAAAAAAGTAATGAGATTAAGAAAAAGCCATAAGGTTAAAAAAAAACCATGCGGTTATACCTTATGGCTGAGGCAAGCGCCTCGGAGATTGCAATAAAAAAAAAATATATGACGGTAATCTTGAGACAAAATGCAACTCAGAATACAATGGTACCGGCGGTTCTGAAAAATTCGATCCACCCTAATGTGTGATCTATTTTCTGAATAGTTTTCTGTAGATGATAAATATTTATAACATTTAATGTTAGCACAAATATGAGCATAAATTTTTTTTTTTTTTTATTCAAAATTTAAATCAAATTAAATTCCTATGACATAAAGTATGAGTGCAAATAATAAAGTAAGAAAAACTAAACAAAATAGTTTTGTTCAGATTTGTTTTTATGTGGAAAATGGTATTTCAAGTTTATTTTGGATATGTTTGTGGTGTTATAGTATTATAATAGTCTATGTTCGACAGATGTATGAAAACCTGAACTATTTGGCGAAATAAGAGAAACCAACAAAGAGAGTAAAAGAGAGAAAGATATGGTGAGCGAATAAATAATAACATAGTTTTATAGAAAATTGAAAAAGCTTTCGTAAAAAAAAACTATTAAAGAAAAAAAATGAATATGAAAAACTCTTCATGTATTATTATTTTTATTATTTTTTGCCGGCAATCAAATCAAACTTCATAAAGTCTTCCTGTATTAAGTTTCAAAGACACAGAAAATATTTTAAAACTACGAACGTAATTTTAAATTATTGTCTCTGGGCAATAAAAAAAAAAGGAAAAAAAAGAAAAAAATATAAATACTTCTAGGGTTATTTTGCAGAAAGAATATCTCTCAACTTCATCAATATAAAATTTTCTAGACATACTAAATTTAGTTGGTTCTTTTATTAGCCATATATTCTTATCTATGACGTCATAAAATCATTTAAACTAAATGCAAAATTGCGAGAGCTTAAAATTCAACGATGGCGAACAAAGAAAAAAAAAATAATAATATAAAATAAAATAAAAATGTTTGCGTTATAAATATTTTATTTTTCTTTAAATTACATTTATCCGATTTAAGTTAATTAAGTTTATTCGTATATATTTAATTTTTCCTCGAAACACAACAATAAAGGGAATAATTAACGTAAAACAATTTGTAAAACGCCTATTTTCTTCAATAACAGATGGTGGTTCTACCTTTGCTTAAAATTACTATAGTTTTCCAAAAAACAGACGCCTATAGAAATTTAAATATGTATAATATTGAATATATAATAATAATTATATACATAATATGAAATATAACACTGTTTTTCTCTTAGGAAGAGATACAAATTACAATTTACTGTATTCTGTCAAAATAATTTCATTAAAATGCTTTTAATTTTTGGTAAATATTTAATTTAATGTTAAGACAAATTATATTTTGTTCTATTTACTATTCATTTAGTTAACATTATTCAATGTTTTCTGTGGGTAAGTAATTATTAATTATGCCAATCAAATTAGTGACGTGTGCAAAGGCATTATATAACAAAGGGATATTATGCAATGAGATTGAATATGAATATTTATTTTATTTTATTTTATTTATTTATTTTTTTTTTCTCTCTTTACTTAATAAATTACTATGAAATCTTTTGATGTTATAGGTTTTTTTTTTATTCTTTTTAGCTAGTCTTTTCGAGCATAACGCTTTTGAAAAATATGTAACATTATCTAATTGAATATATTATAAATAAAAAAAAGAAAGAACAAAAAAATATAGAATAAAAATAAATAAGCTATGTATGCAAACAAATACGTCTGGAGGGTAAAAGTAGGTTAATATAACACGCGCTTTTATATTTTCCTCCGAAATAATATTGGTTTGGAATAGTTTATGAATAGAGAATATTGTTAATGTAATCGATCCGCACCGCACCAAAATATATTAAAAGATATATATATAAATATATATATAAAATAGCTCGGAATATACGGCAAAAGAAAGTTTAGAATATATGTGTGTGTGTGTGTGTGCTTTTTTAATAATAACTAAATTTATTATTTTGTATATATCCATACTTAGAGCTTAGAGCTTTTATATTTGGTATAATATTTTCTGTTTTTTTATTTTTATTATTTTTTTTTTTTGTTGCCTACAAAATACATTATACACACACACATACTTATTATTCATTGCAAACGATAATATTGATTTTATGGAATATAAAAGGCCTAAGTGGGCTTTAAACTAAATCCCCCTTTATTCCTAGCAAAAATTGATTTCTTCTCTGTGAAACTTTATTGTTATATCACAAAATGAATTTTCTGAATACACATTTTTGAACACGTTGTGTTGGTCCATTTCTAAATTCTATGTCGTTGTTAAAGTTGAATAATATTATAAATTGTTATATAATATACCCCATTAGCTTCGCAGGTAAAGTTTCGTTTCGGCTCATTGTTGTTGTACATTACAATAATATATATAGAATAGGGCCTATTCCCTACTTATTGTTTAATAGGATATTTTTTATTATTATTATTTTCTGTTTTTCTTTTTTCTATATGTTTTTTTTTTTGAAGAATAGTGAATAGAAAACAAAACTATAAGACAGTTTACGTTCCTATTATACATATTTAAATTTACTCTTACAATAGTAATTTGGGTTAAAACGATATTGCATATAAATTGTATACAATTTTCAACGTTTAGTTAAATTGTAACTTATTGTAAGTATGTATTTCTATAAAATTTGGTTGAAGTAATGATTTAGAAATGTTATGAAACGCTTACTAAGCCATCATATATATAATCGTAATACCTAGAAAGGATTAAATGTTGACTGAAAGTCTGAATCATTATTTATGCATGTTTATAATTTAACGCTAAATATCTAATGAGATTTTAAATTTAAACATAACATCTATTACTTGAAATGCGTATATGTATTGAATGTGCTATTAATAAAGACAGGTTCTCAGTTGAATTATAAACATTAGGAGGGATTAGATGGAAAACGACAATTCAACGAAAATCCGTAATGGATATTAAGAAAAATGTATTTAATTTTTCGGCATACAAGTAAACACAATTGTACGTTTTATACATACGTAAAAAAAAAAATGTAATAAAATACATTAATAAAACATTAACAAAAAATAACGTAATTACACTCTGTTGATACTTAATAAGCTATCAATTTTGAATATATATGAGAGCAATCTTCCACGCGCAGAATATACCTATATAAAAACAGTATAGAAAGATAAGATCTTCCCTAAATTAAAGTTTAAATCTTTTCTGTAAACTGTTTCAACATTGAAAAAGTTAACCACAAACTTTAATGGCGCCATTATCTCAGTTTTTCTTCTTTTTTTTTTATGTGTAGGCAACGTGTTTTACACACAATGTGGAAAAATTATCGTCACAGTTCAGTTATAGTAACAGTATATTTTTTCGTGAAAGAAAACTTCTACTAAAAGACACTATAAAAAATAATGGAAACTTTTTTCATGAAATTTTACCTATTTTACATTGCGTGCACCAATTTCTTGTTTGTATGATTTTTTTTGTTCCTTTTCTTTTATGAATGAATAAGCGCGCTTATTAAATCAACTTAATGATTAATGAGTTATTAAGCATACGTAGGTGTTGGCAGCACCTAAAATTATAAAGCCTTACAAAATGAAATTACTTCTTTCGAGTTATTTACAGTCAATGTGTAATAAAAGGTTTAACATTTTAAGCGTGTTTCTTATATACAAAGATTTTTGGTTTAACTTTTTCTTATAAATTAGAAACTTCCGGCTTTTATTTTCTGTACATATTATACTAATTGAGATTAAATACAGCATAAGTTGAGTGACGTAGAATTGAAACGATTCCATTCCATTTCATAAAAAAAAAAAAAAAACAAAACTTTTTTTTTAATAAGCGGAATTCAATTTCCGGGAATTAATAAAACTTAGTTTTTTTTTATGTAAATCAACATAACTGCGTAAAATATCTTGTGTCAACACTCCTGCTTGTTTCAAATATGTTCCATGCTGTTCAGATTAAAAAAGATTATAGATACACAAGGTTCTAATCGTCAAATACGCAACAAACTGAATTCATTATAATAAAAAAAAAAACAAGAAAAAGGAAAAGCAAAGAAAAATATTAATTAACAATAAAAAATAATTAGAAATTTCATAATAAATAATGTTATTCATTTTAGATTCACTGTAAATTTTCTTTAATATAAAACATCACATAATAATGAAAATGCTCAATTTCAAAATAATGTATAATCAAAAACAATTGCAATTTACGGCTTAAGCTTTTTGCAAACATCCCTGATAATTTCTACTTTCGAATATATTTGGTTCCCTGCGGCCATAAAAACACAATTTTTTATATTTACTATGGGCTATAACCCAAACGTTTATTGTGAGTTTCGTATAAATAAAACTGACTTATTGGAGAGGCGATTTTTTTATTACAACAATTTATCAAATTAATTTGTCGGTTATAATATTTCCGGCGGAAATTTAGTAATCTGAGTGTATTATATTTAATTCAACAGTAGAGATATTAGATATAGAGGTAAGCCAAAAGGCATATGCCGTTTGCCATTAAATATATATTTTTTTTCTTTTTTTTCTTTTTTTTTTGGTAAATTATGTGTACAATATATATTTTCTGTATCATCTTTAATTCTTCACTCACATTTTATTGGATATCAATATTAATAAATAATAATTAATAACATATATCAATCAATATTAGTGGCAAATACCGAAATCTAATTATAATTTTGATTTATGTATCGCATTTTACTGTACATGTTTTCAATTGACATTCAAATGAATGAATATTACATATAACCACAAAATATTTACGTAAATAATTTGTGAAAATAACTTGTATTGTAAATGAATAAAGATGTAAATGTTTGGAATTTGAACGTAATAAATATTTTCTATTGTTTTACTATTAGACATTATTTACATTTTCTGGGAAGATAATTTACAAAAACCTAATTAGAAACCAATATGAAAATGTTGGGTAAATGTTTTTTTTTTTTTCTATCGTTCACAAAACCATGTATTTAAAAAATGAATATTGATGTATGCAGCATAAGCGGATATATAGGCTTAATATTTTAAAATATTTCATGGATTTATATTTGATTAAATAAGAGATTAGAGATTATTTTTATCCTTTGATGTTTTCTGCTTCTATTTGTATAGAAATTTGTGTTTTAGTTTAAATGATTTTGCATTAAAAGCCAGTATGTTTTTTCTTTTTTTTACGGTGGAATGTTATCAATAATTACAAAATACGAAATAAATAGACATTAACCTTCGAAATTGTTTTGAAATACAGTTTAATTTCCGCTTGGCTGCTTTCAGGACGATTTAATATTTATTTAATTCCCTCCTCCTCCTCACCACAGAATGCATTATAATCATAGATGAAAGTTATTATAGATATAAATAAATAAGTAAATAAATAAATAATCTAAGTAATGTAATCAATGATTATAATCAAATGATTATTTTATGTGCTTTATTACATTTACATGTTATAGTTGTTATAGTTACAGCGATTTTTAAATGATTATTGGACAATATCCGATCACTTAATCCTGAGAATAACCCAAGTGATTAAAAAAGATCATAAAAAAAAACAAGAAAGACTATAAAAAGTGGATTTAGTATCCAATTTAGTAATATACACATGTGAATTGTGAATAGTAAATGTTATTTTATTGACTAGTTGTCAAGAAAATTAAAGATTTTTTTTTTTTTGGTTTTTGACCTTTTGGGGTCAAGAGCAGATTCACCCCTACAAAATAGAACCGAAATATATAGTAGGGTAGACCGGGGCTAGTTGGCACCCGGGGTAAGTTGGCACCCGGGGTAAGTTGGCACCCGGGGTAAGTTGGCAATTTGCATTTTTCTACTGATAGGGATTATTATAAAATTCAACATTGATATTCTAGAATCTTCTATTAGTGCGCCATTTGCTCAGAAATTTTTAGCGGGAAAAGTTGCAAAATAAAAAATCTATACGCTATTATATATTTTTCAACGTCAAAAGTAAGTTTCCCAGATTTTATAAAAAAGTTGTCAACAGCTAGCCTGATATTTTTTTTCCCAAATATCTCCAGACCTCATATTTTAGTCGTAAATTCATGACACTCGTCACCCTAGCTATTTTTAACAATTTCTGTGTAGTTCCTGCATCATTCATATTCTCTTACAATTTTCATTACAATTAGCTATAAACAAATTTAAAATAATTAAAATAATCATTTTTATTTTCATCTCTGATTATGTAAAGTAAGTAGCTAAGCAATAAGATTTATATATTATTCAAATATTGTTTGTTTGCAATGTGACTTCTTATAAAATTCATGAATACATACATATATTTTTCGTACCAATTTATGTTTTCTGAAAGTAATTATTAAAGATGTATAACTGATACAACTTTGATCGACACAAATTTTACAAAGAAATATTTGTGGAAAAAACAATATAATATTGATTTTTGAATATATTTTTCCTATACATTTATAACTTGAGCTTATCAGTGTTCAACCATTGTGAATAAAAATATTTGATATTCTCTTGACTAAAAGCAAACAGAGAGTTGATTTTCATTTAGATCAAACTAGTTATTTAACATCAAAAACGAAGTATTAATGATCTCTTATAATGCTTATTAAACAGCAAATAATACTGGATAATATTCAATATAATTCCTTACAATTATACGATTTACACAACGTCTCGGCTTACCAAGAATAGATATATCCATAAAAGATTATATACAAAGAAATTATAGGATTTGTGTCATACTTAATTCGCCTATATATTCCATTTCTAACAACAACAACAGAAGATGCAAAGAAAATATTTATCATTCATATCATAACAAACGCCCTCCTATTTTTCTGTCATGTGCATGTGAATACATGTTCGTACATAATATTACAATATTATTTACTATTTTGTTTCGATTCCACGCGAGAGTAAAGCAAAAAAAAAATAAAATAAAAAGAAGAAAAAAATAAAAAAAATAAGTAAAAATATATAGCTTTGCAGTTATTTGCTAAGAGCATAATATGTACCTACTTGATTTGCTTTGCTTGCTTCTGTTGTCCTACATATTTATTTTCTTATTTTGAGGAATTCTATTATTGAAATTCCCCATGACTTTCTTATACGCATTCCTCAGCAGTTGATGGAGAATGAAGATGAAAATTCCTTTATGTTTCTACTATATAATAAAAAAAAAATTTATTCGAAACATGGTATTAGGTGTTATATTATTACGTTCGTTGGTGGCTTGGTTGGTTATGCGTTTATGGAATAGAGAAAATCAATTTAATATTTTATAATTATTTTATAATAAATTTTAATTATTATAATATTTTTCCTTTTTTCGCTCTTTTTGTTCTTTTTTCATTTTTCGTGCCGTGTCGTACCATTGCATCAAATTAATAATTCAAATTAATTGTGCTGGTATTTAGGGGAGGCATGGTATTGATTATTTTCATGTTATTCTATTTAAATATTATGTCATCATTATTATACTTATAGTTCCAGAAAGCATAAGCAAAAATGAGTAGGGATGACACCATTCAGTTATAATCGAAAATCGATATAATTGTTTCGTTTTTCTAATGTGATAAAATAATTGAATGTGTGTGTGTTTTTTTTTTCAGAAATAATTTTTTCAGCAGCTACATTACATGAAAATATATTAACTATTATATATCAAATATTATAAAATATAGATTATCTACTTATTTGTTTATAACGCAATTGCAAATTAATTGATTAAAATAAATTAAATTACTAATAAAATTTAAAAAAAAAAATGAAATTATAGTTTTCAAGTTTCTAGACTTCTGAATGAATTAATCGATAACAACTGGTCGATTATTATTGATTAGTCGATAATTCTTATCATTATCCAACCCTACAAATAATATATATTAACCTAAATTCCATATAATAATTACACAGAACAGAAGATACACTACTGGAGTCTAATGAAACTATTGAAATATGTAAGTATTTATTTATAAGAAAAATGTATTACACCGCTGCTACAATGCAAACATTTGTTTTGATGTCGCAAAACTTGAAAGAGAGAAAAAAAAATTCACGTATTTTTGTATAGCACCATTTCATTCGCACAAAGATAAATTGAAAGCAACATAAAGTTACACCGCTGCTACAATGCAAGCATTCGTTTTGATGTCGCAAAACTTGAAAGAGAAAAAAAAAAGTTCACGCATTT
>JAABKK020025006.1:0-17179 GCA_011634745.2 Catotricha subobsoleta | reverse complement strand
TGATAAAAAAAAAAAAATACCCTATCTAAATTTTGCAAATGTACCCCTCCCTGAAATCAGAAGCGTGTGCACCTATGATACATACTGTACAATAGGGTGGATCGATTTTTTTGTCATACCTTCTACAATTCAATTGTTTTCTGAGTTGCATTTTATCTTCTGATTAACGTCCTAAAAGGATTTTGAAAATAAATGCGTTCTTCGATGTGCATTGTGCTGTAGGTAGCGGCCCACAATGTAGGAAAACCTCGAGGTTAAAAAAAGCCACGAGGTTCTACCTTGTGGGTCACTACAAGCACATCGAAGATCGCATTTATTTTCAAAATCCTTTTAGCACGTTAATCAGTAGACAAAATGCAACTACCAAACAATGGTAGAAGGTATAAAAAAAAATTCGATCCACCCTAATGTACAATATAAAGGTCGACACTTAACATGACATAGGTCGACATGTGTCGTGTCGTGTCGGGAAAAACTAACTTTACTGCGATTTTCACAACACTGGACGAAAAATGAATTTATTTGTTGCCGTACCATTATTACTTGTAAACAAATATGGCGCTGTACGTATTTCTCTGGGAAAAAAACAAAATACGTTGCTTTGCCCACAGGATGAGCGTTGCCTAGCGGAATTTTTCAACACAAAAAGCGCGGTTTATCACTATATTTCGACCTAGCACATAGATGTCTCTTATCTCTCACTAGAAACTAGAATAAAATCTAGGAACGAATATTTATTTATAAGAGCCTTTGTGTTTTATCGGTTTTATCTTAATTTTATTGTGACATTTCCATTTAATTTATTTATTATTTTAGGTTAACATAAGTGGAAATTTAATATGGTGAAATTATTAATATGGTATACGAGGTTCTTTCACAACAAATAAATATTTTAGTTCGTGTCGTAAATATTTTTGTCTAGAAAACATTAATTGATTTAAAATAATAAAAAAATACATTTGAAAAGTTGATTGCGCAAAAAAAAGAGTATAAAATGCCGCCTAAAATTTCAAAATCATGCCGCGTCGCAATAACGCCGATTTCTCGATTCAATTCTTTTGATGAAATCGCTATTATAAAAAAAAATGGATTCGAAAATAAACTAAAAACATGTTCGGTCATACTAAACCGTATAAAACGAATAGCCGTTCCTAATGATATAAATTCGAGTCCAAAAAAAACAGTGACCAAAAATACATTGAGAAAAAATGAAAACAACCTGCCATCCAATCGTGGACGCAAGGTAAAAAAGCGTACACGTGCCGTAAGTTTAAAAAAAAATTGGTCAGAAACAGCGATCAAATCAGTTTCATATAAAGATGAATTCATTGACGTAAAAAAAGCCCGAAGAATTTCTGTTTACGAAATTCTGAATCCAGTTTCCCCACATAAAATAGTGAGGCAATTACCCAAACTCGTTATACGTAAACAGACACCCAAAGATGATCAAAAATTATCTAATAAAGATGTTATTGCAAGAGATAAGAATTCTATTGATAATAATATTGGCATTAATACTTCTGATGCATTAGAGAAAAATAAAACTATTGAAACTAATGATGATTCGGATTCCGAAAATAGTGTGTTAGAACTTATGACTGTAAGTAATTTATGTCAATGTTCTTAAATTTTTTCTTTTTTTTTTATCAATAAAAATTGATTTTTTCTCATTTGCTTATTTTTCAGGCAGTTTCTGAGTGGGAATCTGAATTTTTACAAAATGCTTACCAGAATGAAATACCAATTTCAAATATAAATTCATCGCCGGTATTTGAATCACGAGAAATGTTTCCTGCGCTTCTGTTATCAACTCCGATCAAAAAATTATCACCAATTGGTGAATTAAACTTTAGTTCCGATTCAGAAGATGATACAGCATTTAATAATTATTGCAGAAGAAATGTTCGTCTAGAAACAGAGCCATTTGAATCAGAATTATCCGCATTGATTGAAAACAAAGGGAGATCACAGAATGCTAATTGTAGCACTAACATTGTTGGAAATGTTTATGATAACGGGCATAATGGTAAATTTATCAATGATAAGAACGAGGATGATAAGAATTGCGACGTGACTGAAATATTTAGGAATGAAATCAATAAATGCTCACCGTATATTATCGGCGATAATAATAATGTTGATGAACTATTCTGTGTTGGCGAAAAAATAAAAACTACTGCGGGAGGAACTGAGGAACTATGCATTAAACCCCAACCTTTAAACGCCAAAAATATCGCAGAGAATTACCTTACCACAGAATTTTGCGTCCAAATACCAATCAATTTACCATCACAAAATATAATTTCTACAACTAAAAATATTCATCTTTCCAATTTGTTTTCTAAAGTTTGTCATAACTTTTTAAATGACGTATGTCCCAGTGTAACTGCACCGCCTTGTCGTCTTGCGCACATTTTACCTGATATTAATGAAGTTCGTAAATCATTAAACACCTTAGGCAAAGAGCGCGCTGTGCATTTCTATGATGTCTATATTTTACGAAATAAGAAACTATTTCTGAAATATTTTCATGTATTTTGTGACTACTTCGGTTCACAGGCACTTCGTGCGGAATTAATAAAAATGATAGCCGACTGTGAACATCCAATTCGTGAAACGTATGACTTTTTTTATATTATTGTGGAAAATCTTATGGTTGCTGGAATGAAATACAGTTTGGCTTTGCATAATATCATTAAAAATCATAAAATACCGAGCAATGCATCAAATTACGTGATATTAAAATTAATTTTGGACGATCGAAATGATGATTTTATCTCATTTGTGAATGAACTTGAATCGATAGCAAAGGATATCGATTATAATTTTCAAGCTGATGAATTTCACAAATTAATGTTAATTTCTAAATTCATAGAAAATACTGATTTACGAGTTGTCAAAGACATCTGCAGTAAAGCTAAAATACAATCGAATTAAGTAACATTTAGAAGGACTTTTTTATTTTCTGTTTATTTTTATTTTCTGATTTTTTTTTATTCTTTTAAAAATACCTATTTAATTTTATGACATTAAAAAAGTGAATTTACTTTAGTTACTACTTTCTATAAACATTGATATCTATAATAATAAACGAATTTGTAATTATATACATTATATACTTTTTGTTTTTTTACCAAAATAGCTATAAGAATCTGAAGAAGACAACCATTACTTCCTTCCACTTTTTGAAATAATTTGTGTAGGAACATCCACAGTAGGTACTTATAATTTCAATTTAACGATAGTTATAACAGTTTCTGTTTAAATTCTGAAGACAATTTATCTTAACATTATTCTAATAACGAATATCTTTTAAATTTAATTTAAAATTGGAAAATCATAAAATCACATAAATTAACTTTTAAATGAGGATAAAAATCTTATATTGATTTTACCTCAATTTATTATTTTAAATGTAATTATTTTTTAAACAATTACCATTAATATTACATTTCGACCGAATTATCACAATACGACTAAATTCTCTTGTACATCGAAATACGACTAAATTGGATATACGAGAGAATTTAGTTGTGTTGCTGATGATGAGATGAGTGGCAATTCAGTCGAAATGCATTAAAGGTAATTGTTTAAAAAAAAAAATACGTTTAAAATAATAAATGCGGAAAAATCAATACAAGTGTGGCATTTCTAATTTAAAAATTAATTAAAAAATATCTAAATTCTTTAAAACTACGATTAAAAAATAAAAAAAAAATAAGAAAAATAGTTTGTTTTTTCTCTTTTATTATTATTTGTATTTAATATTTTATTTTTTTTTTTAATTTTTAATATCTAAGTTATTTATTTATTTTATAACACAACAATGAAAATAAATTTAGAGTGATAAATATTACTTTCATTTATCAAATTTTAATAATTTAATAAAATTATTTGAAAATTAATAAAATGTAGGTCGCTTTCATCTGTTTTTATTAATAATTAAATATTTTTATAATATAAATAAGATCATCACAAATTTTTTTTTTTTTATTTGAAACCATTTTATTATGTAAATTATATATAATTACAAGATTGTATGTGTATGGATTTAATTACGAATTAAATAGAACAATGGCAAATAACTTAATCCAAATAGGTGGGCTGTTATCAACTGCCCCAAAAAATAATAAAGGTCAATGATTGATTCATTGATTTACATAAAAATAGAAATATTGGAGTCAACCGCTTAAATGCATATGTAAACGGTCAACAAGTGAATAAAAGAACTGCGTTTACTTTTTTTACCTTTTAGAATTTAATTATAAATAAATTATGTTAAAATCTCTCACCAAAAAATATTAAGGAAACCTTTAAGTGGCCCCTATGATCTTAACGAAATTAAGAGAGAGCGCAATTTGAGGTTTCCGTTTTTCTTCTTAGTTATTTTTTTTTTTTTTTAATTTATTATAATTTGTTTTGGTGAGTTTATACTAACTTTTTAATAACAAGTCCTAACATCTGTTTGGTTTTGCAAATAAGTATAAATAAAATATATATCATCAGAATATTATGGAATTAAGTTCTATAACGTCGAATTTCCTAACATTTTTTTGTTTTGTTTTGTTTTTTTTATTGAAATCAACTAACTATATTTCTATACAAAAATATTTAAGAAGTAAGTATTGAGTAAATAAATATACTTATTATTTAGTAAAATTTTGTTCCATTGAATTATTTCATTTTTTTTTTTTTTAATTCAATAAGTTTATTAATTATATTGTAATTTGAAATGAATTGGTTATAACCGCATGAAATGTTTTATAGCTTATCACATGATTGTTTTGTGTTAAAATATTTTTTTTTCCAGCCAAATTTAAAAATATTATACGTTTGGTTATCTCAATTTTACTTAAATAAAATAGTAATAAAATATGATATTGAGACGACAAGATTTATAAATCGAAAAAGAAAATCTAATTAACAGATTTTTTGTCTATTAGTGCAACCATCATCTTTTCTTGTAAATTTCAAAAGTTGTGCAAACTCATACATGCACAATGCACATGTACAACAGTTATTTATTATATAATAATAAATACATTTTTTATTTACAATATTAAAATTTTGGGAGCGAATCTGCTTGATGGACGGTAAATTATATAAGAGATTATCCTTATTTTAGCATTTGCTTGAAAAAATAAAAATTCAAATCAATTAAATTTAAAAAAAAGTCACCTATAAAAACAATCTAAACAATATTTTCAACGATTCATTATTTTTCAGAATAATATTTACCAGTTAATAGTAATATTAATTATCTGTAGTGGTAGTGGGTCTGACTATTCGTCCAAAACAATATGTTCAGCATGAGTGATCAATTATAAATACATACTTAATTTTTTTTTCTATCCATAATTCATGCGTTATGCCCCGATGTTAATTCGTAATTCTACATTAATATTTAGTTTTATTAAAAATATTTACAATTTGTTTTTGGTTAATTTTCTTTTAATTTATTGGTGAGTATAAAAATTGACAAATTTTTATTCTGAAATTACTTCGTAAAAGCGATAACAACATATACTTAGTTTTCATTTTTAAATATATAATATATTGTACATTCATAATTTTGCACTTTTGCTAAATTTATCATCACAAAACCCTGTTTATTTATTTTTATTTAAGAGCAAAAGAAAAAAGATAAAAAAGAATAAAACTAAAACCAAAGTACTTTTATTTGTCGGCTATAACCAATATTATTATTAAATATTAAGATTAAGATATCAATTTAATTTGGTAATTCCTACAATTTTTATTTTTCTTATTTTAGTAATGCTTATTATTGAATTGTAGACAAAAATATATTTATTTCTGGGTCTATTTTATTGATTTTTGCTACTTAAAATTTATATCTTACTGATTTTAATTAATTTAATGTTTTCTTTTTTCTTTATTTTTACTATTGTTCATTATTCTTGTAATTGGTGTTAATTATTGTGATGATTGGAAATTTTTTATTCATTCTTTGTTATTTAATTTTTATTTTATCTATTTATTAATTTTTTCTTTTTTCCTTTCTATTAATCACAATATTTAGTTTCTTATATTGCAGCTAATAAAAAAAAAATCTAAAACGAAATAAGATTTCAAGGACCAACATAAAAATTGAATATTATTTCATTTCCAGTCGGTTTCCTTTCAAAACATTGCTTACTCTTAAAAAAAAAAAAATGTGTTTTGGTCCTTTTGAATTTATATATTTCATTTAATTTAAATTTGTTGATTGGATAAATTAGTAACAATAATTTTTGAATATAATTTTAAATATTAATACAGTGAAATTCTTTATAAAGTTAACAATATATCGATTATTAAAATTGACCACATTATTTCTAAATTTCAATCATATACAATAAGTAGTAGTCACATCACAATACAACGGTGGTGGTTACCTTAATCAGTTTTCACTGTATTTTCATTTCATCATTTTTCTTATTGTTAAAGATGTAATCTTAAAATAGGATAATATTTGGTTATCAATCAGCGAGATCAACTATTAATTGAACAATTGGTTCAAAACAATTAGAACCATTTTATTGAAATTAACATAAAATGCAATAGTTTAGTTTTTCATAATTCATCATTAATTGCAATTATTTTTAAAATTTGTGTTTAGTTAGATAATTTATTTCTCGATGCTCACCAAATTTCTCCATAAAATTTAGATTAACACAAACATTATTTATGATTTTTTTTTTTTTTTAGATGATAAAAAAACTACTTAGAATAAACGAATATTATCATCATAATTATTTATCATCAATGTTATACAAAAATTTGAGACAAATAATTTAGTTTATGAGCCGTAATTATGCATAAATGGAAATGGCGATATACAATTTTCGAATAATACAAAATTTAATATGACAATGAGACTGGAAAATGTTTAGTTTTTATATAATTATTTTATATTTTCAATGAAATCTTTATGAAATTAGAAGAAAATCTTTCCATGAATATGTATTTCATATGTTGCATAATATTTTTTATATGAAAAAATCATAAATACATATTGACCTTGGAAAGTCTATACGCACAAAATTCTTCTTTTTTTTTTTGTTTACTTGTAAGTATTATTTAAAATATCTTGACATATTTGAAACGCATTTTCGTAGGAAGAATTTCTACGAATTTCTTGCAGATTGTAATAAAAATATAAAATATTTATTTGTGAAAGAAAAACTGTCCAGTCTCATTTTTCAGTTGAACTAAGTTGATAGAAACTAAAAATTCAAATGATATTGCATTAATGTGTAATTTTGTATATTACCCTATAGACATTTTTGAGTTTTAGATTGTCTATAGATACACTTTTAAATAATTGTCTAAACACAGGATGTAGCTTTGCTATATAGACTATATAATGTCTGAATATCGGACACTATTGTGTGTCTATAGACTGACTACTGCTTTAGACAATATTAATACAATCTAAGATAAAATTTAGTCTGTCTAAAGCGATAGACAGTCTATAGACACACAGAGTGTCCGATATACAGACTTTATATAGTCTATAGCAAATCTATATTCTGTATTTAGACAACTGTCTAAAAATGCCTACTGGGTTACACCGTTATATGTATAACGCACACAAAATCGGCATTTATCATTTATACATTATTTTTATAAAAACAAAAATAAATAAATAAATAAATATTAATACGATCTTTTTTTTTATAATTATTAATGTATATATACTTGATTTCTAAAAGAGAATGTATATGATTTTCGGAAATCTCGCCATTATATCGCATCTAAATCAGTTATGATTCATAAGATTATAAGAAGTTATATTATGTATAATAATAAATTATATTACGACAGTAGTGATGTAGAAAATATTCTTTGTTTTTTTTTTTTCACAAATTTTAAATGTTAATGTCTTAAAAGTTATAATATAAATAACGCTAGCCGTTCATGACACAATGTAATATTCTAATGAAATTAACATCAAACTCGAATTTTATTTAAATCCTAAATTTTAATAAACAATAATGAATTAATTTTTTTTTTGTTTTTGCTTTTGTTGTGTTGTTGTATGAATGTCATAGAAAACGTAAGAGCAATTAAATCTAGATGCATTTCTTTTTGTGTATGGATATTATAATGATTCTATTTGTTATTAACGGTCCGTCCAACCATGTTTTTTTTTCTTTTTTTTATTTATTTTAAATTAAAATATTAAACATACTTTTGAATTTTTTTTCTTGTTAATGTAAAAAGAAAAAAAAAATTATTTAATTTATTTAATAATATACAAAAACAATATTATGGACACATTTTCAAAGGTACCTGTTCTCAATTCATAAAAATATCATGTTTGTAAAACATTATACTGACTTTTAAATACAAAATTTGGGAGATATTCAATTTTTCCATTTCAGTTTAGTGGCATTTATATTATTTTATGTTCAAATGAAATTAAATCAGTCAATGGAAATATTTGTTAACCATTTAATTGGTATTTCCAAATTGTGAACATTAACAAAGTAAAGTATTGTATTCTATTTTTTGGCCTCAACAAAGGAATATATCTCTATATATATAAATATAAATATATTGAGCTAACTGAACGTATCCAAGTAGATAACTGCGTTTATACTCAGAGAGTTAGCATTGAAACGTTAACACGACTAGATTACAATTTATTTAATAATTAATTATGGTAAATTGTTGTAATTGAAGTTTATCGAAATTATTAGACATTTGAAATAATGAAAAGCATTTGAAAATTAGCTTTCTTTTGTACAATTAAAATGTGGAAATTAACATATTTATGCTGCGGCAGCACAGATAGAATATTAAAGTATATTGAATAATAAAAGTTATTAATAAAAAAAAATCCATAATATTCGTATTAATTAATATATGTTTATTTGAAAATCCACAAGTATAAACGCAGTATTGTGATCCGATATTTTCTATTATTTTTTTTTTTTACAATAATTTTAAAACGGTTCGATTTCAACAAAATAAAGGTAATTAATAATTTAGATCTATAATAATCGATACTTTTTTGTATGGCGATAAAAATATATAATTTTATGGTTTACAAAATATTTTGAAAAATGTGTCTTTTCCGATAGAAAACTATCTTATTTCGGTTCTTAAGTATTTTTATCAAAATACCTCGTAAACCTTAATAATTATATATTTTTATCGCCATACAAAATCAAACTATCGATTATAGATCTAATTTTTACCCATTACGGTAAATGAAATAAACCGTACGTTGTAAAGTTATTGCACTGCAACAAATAGAAAACCATTGGGTTACACTCACAAGAGTTCACAAGCCTGATTATCAGTTAACCGTTAAAAAAAAAAAAATTAACTAAACTTTAATCGTTCACTAAAAATTTTTCAATATTAAATATCGCCGTCATCTATCTGTAATTTCACCATAAGATTCGACTGAACAAATAAATCCCAAACTTTGCATTTTTCAAGCTGTCATATGTTCAAAATTAATTATTTTATTCTTAATTTTAAAATTCCTTGTAATTCCTTGCCGTTTTACAACGTTGTATATAAATATAGATTTATTATAAAACTCAAACGAAAAAAAGTCATAAATTTGTAAATTATAAAACTAAAGCTAAACAATCGCAATTTTATTAAATATATATTTTTATTATTTTTTTTAATTATTATTATTTTGTTAAATAATTTTCTTTATTTCATTATGTTTTATGAGTTTTTTTTTTCTTTATTTTTTTCTTTCTTGCCTTTCATTTATCACGAATTTATTTTTTACCTTTTAATCAATAAAAATAACAATTAATAATTATAATAATTCTAAATAATTAATAAGTTTATGGTATATTTTGATTTAATGGTGTTTCTTTTATATCTTTAAATAATAATAATTTATGTTTTTTCATTTTTTTCATTTTTTTGTTATTTTTATTTTTGTAAATTAATTGTTAAAAACTAACACTTTAAAAAGTTGGGATTTTCCTTTAAACTATTTATTTGCACACACACAAACAATTTATTTATTTGTGCATTTTACTAATTTTATTAATTTATTTAATTATTAAATATTAATATGATCGCGTTTTAATGTTAATATAATTTCTAGCTTTTTTTATTTTTTTTAAATTATTATACAAAACATAATCGGAGTTCGAGATCGAGAGATAAAGAAGTATTTTTTTTTTTTTTTTATTTATTTAAATAATATTTTATTCATATATTGATAAAATTTATAACGACAATTGATTTTTGCTTTATTTTTTTTTACCATTATTTTATTTTCATTTCTGAATATAAATTAAAAAAAAGATTCTTTGATTTTTTTTAATTTCTAATATTTCCAAACTTATTACTACTAGATAAGTAAGCAGCATATTCACTTTAAAAAAAAAAAAAAATTGATGATGATTCAATCGCTAAAAAATGTTATGAAATTTTGTGATTAAACTTTTCCTAAAATGTTCAAAGAACTCATTCGCAATTCTCTTGTTGTCTATTGTTCACACAGCGCTGCTTTACACTAAAATTAGAATTAACTTATTTTTTTTGACCGATTTTTGTAACATCGAATTCGAACATAAGTTTTAAATAAAAAAAAAATTGCAATTGTGTGGAATATAATTAATTTTGCTTTAATAATGAATTAAAATTATGTTGATTATTAACGATTCTCATTTGTCTTTATTAAGATATTAATTCAATTTAATATTTTTTATGCAATATTTTAAAATATAGAAAAAACGAAACTTTAAAATTTTTATTAAAATTAATTATAAATAATTTCGCATGTATTTTGTAGAACGCAGAAAAAAAAAAAGATTTTTATAATTTTTATTAGTTTTTTTTAAAAAAAAAATTTTTTGTTTGTTTTTCTTCTTTTTTTTTTGAACACAAAAGAGTAATTTTCGTTAAAAATACGTTTATATTTTTACTTATTTCATAATTATTCCATTTTTTAGTCTTCTTTTTTTCATATTTTTTATATTTTTTTTGTTTTATGTTTTCAAGGAGATTAAGTTTTTTTTGTTTTTTTTTTTGTTTTTTTTTTCATTTTTTATTTATAAATGGATGATTTGGCGATTGCCAATATCTGCTTGCAAGAACAAATCGTGCAGCATTTAACCGAGGTCACGCCAATGACTTATTGCTACCACCATCTTGATCCGATGCAATATTATTTCTATTTAATAATAATTTATTCAAGTATGCTTGACCACAATTATTATATGGCCATATTGTTGGAAATGATGTATTGCTATGCAATGTTATTGATGCAATATAATTGTTCGGCATCACCTGTGAAATCATTGAAGTTGTACATTGTAAATTGTTAATTTAAGTGATTTTGGATTTATTTAGAAATATTGTTTATTTGATGTTTTGTTGATTTCTTTTTTTCCTTTAAAATGTTATTAATAAAATATTAAATTTACCTCAAATATAATATCTTGATAGCCATAGCAAAATGTTGATCCAAATGGATTTGCTGTATTTGTAGTACCAGCTCGATGTAATACAACTGGACGTTCAGATGGTGCTAATCGTCCACTCACTGAATCCCACTTTGAATAGGCAGATATTGCAACCGGTGTATTTTGTGGTTCATCATCAGACACCCTAAATTATTTTAATTTTTTTTAATATTATAATTTTTTGCTTCGTTTTAAGTAAAGAAAACGTACTTATCGGGTGCCAATTGCAATTGAAATTCACATCGATGGTACATATTGAAATTATAATGGCCCGGATAATTAGTGTGCAAAATAATTTTTCGACAACGTTGTGTACGTGCATCAAACAATATATCTACACCAAGCGTAAAGTAATTAAAAAAGAAATCGCTGCGTTTTGTTTGGGCCCGTCGATGTGCGCTCGGTGAATGTATTTTCATTTTATCCTCACTCTTATAAAAAACACGATTCGGTGCTCCCAAATTACCCGCCACATCTTCACAAGTATCACCAAACAATACCTCTCTAGTTAATGTTTGCTTTCTTGGTTCCAATACTCTAGCCGAAGCCTCTGTGTACAACTGAAAACGGAGTCCACGCGTTCCAGATTGACCACGTAAAACCGTTGCAGATTCCAAATACAATTGTTGGTTATAACATGACAATGGTAATGGTGGTGGGCGACTTTCCGCCATATTACTCCCACAGTATACAGACATTTTCGATACAACTGGTGATGCACCATTCGCAAAATGTAATGAACCCAAGCCATGTGCATAGCCAGGTTGTAGTTTACTGTCGACTGGAAAATAAAAACTCAACCCACGGAAATGTAATGCAAATAATTGTTTGGCTGCATCATAAACACCGGGATGTGTTGCTCCAAATGAATGTTCAATTTGTTCTATTGACGGTGCCACTTCTGGTGAATTAAACGACATACCACTAAATCAACAAAAATGATAGTATATTATAAATGTTTTAACAATAATGAATATTTTAATAAATCTATAAATTGAATTACTAGTATTTCAGTTTAACAAGTTTCATGTTAAAAACTTCAATGGCTTTAAGACGCTGTACAACCGGGTCAAAAATTAATCTAATGCCATCAAGTGGTAGATTTATCACAATATCCACTCCCAAAGGATTCTTGAATCAAAAGTAAGCGTTTAAAAATTAAAATCGTAATAACAGATCCAATGTATTTAAAATAAAAGATCACGAAACTTACCGTTTCGGAGTATAGAACTTGAACTCCCTTAATGACGCCAACTTGTGATTGTATAATTGCAACCGCTTGAGAAAAGTGCATGCCTAGAAAACAGTATGAAATATTATATTCTTATATTACATTTCTCATTAATAGTTTTAATCAAATTGAATATTGGCTAATGTTTGTTTAAATTAAAATTTAGATTATATGTAATTAAATATTATGTACTGAGCTATTGTTTATTGTTTCTAGTTCTTACTATCTATCAGGTCTGCTCAAAATAAGTTTAACGCCAAGACATTCAATATAAGAAATCTATTCGTGTGGTACAAGTATAATAAGCGTTTTTTTTAAATTTCATTATAGAGTGTTACAGATTGTACAGGTTGTAGCTATATTATCAGTGCAACTGTTTAATTTTTATATGTTGAGTACGTTATAGAAGTGAAGGCAATATTTTTAAATATGGAAATGCCAAGAAACGCAATTCGTAGATGGGATGCTCTGTTAATTGGTAATAAAATACTCTCCTCTACAATACTCTAGACTTTACAATAATGAAAAAAATACACTTTGTACAATCTCAAGTCAAATACATATTGTTAAAGGGAACATTTTTTTCATCACCTGGTGCCAGCTGTTGCGCTTACTGACAGCATTACATAATAGATAGATTTCAACAAATAATACGTAATATGATTACAAAATTCTCATAACATATATGACATTAAATGTTCATTTCTATTATCAGTCGAATCATTTGATAATGAAAAACAATAATAAATAAATGAAAATGGAGATAAAAAAACCTATTTATTCTTACCACTTTACCAAATATGTACCAAAATCCATATAGCAAATAAAGCCATTATCTTTTTAATGATCTCTAAATTTATGGTAAACAAAGCAAAACTCGTATATAAAAAATCAAAGAATTTAAGAAAAAAAAAAAAATAGAAAATATAAATTAAACCAAAAATACACACTACTAAAATCAAGTATGTATTACATTTTTTACTAAAAAAAAAAAAAGAAGAAAAATATATATAATCAAGTTATACTTATTTTTGTCAGACTTTAAGAAAAAAAATTATTTATTTATGAACTCATAAAATATTTGATATATAAAATATGTTCTAGCTATCCTCAGTTCAAAAATATTTAGTACATTTATGAAAAATATCAGCCATCAGCTGATGACATTGACTCTCAATACGACAACATCGAAATGGATGGATAAGAACGTTAAAAATAACAATATTATAAAAACAAAAAACAGATATTTTAGTAAATTGTTTGAGCACCGTTTGAACATTCATTCAAATATAAAAATTATTTATTTATATTTAAACTATTTCACTTTGCAATTATTAAATACACAAATTTAAATTTATAAATAAATTTATTGGTTGTTTTAACTATTTTATATGTCAGTTATAGCTATTTATTAATTAATGAGGCAATTTAAAATGGTTTTCTATTGTTATCTTATCTCACGGGGGCAACAACAAAATGTTGACTTTAAGTTAAATTAAAACTGAAGTCTAATATGATGTTGTCAGGAGAAATTGTAAATGAATATAATATATTGATAGGTTTTTTATGTAAGAATTTAATGATAGATGATGTTAAAGTATAAACAGAAAGTTTTCTTGTATGAGTTATAGAGAAGATAAACTAACAGCTGACAATATTATTTATAGCATTTAAGCACGATTCCAAAATGACTATTAAATTACTATGAATTGCAAATTAATTAGAAGAACTACATAGAAATTGTAGCTACAATTCATGTTAAATAACTACAACTATATATATATATATATATATATAAATATATATATCTGCATATAACAGCAGATTCGTTTTCATTGAAGCTTGTTAAGCATCCATTTATTTGCTCGTATTCATCTACTATATGTAATAATAAAAAAGATTAACAATTACTATTTAATATACATGTATAAAAAAAAAAAAAAAACAATAACATTTGAGCGTCATCGTATTGAACCAAAAAAAAAAAAAATGTGCAATATTTTTTTATTAATTGCTAACAAACCAGAAACAAAATACACAAGAGAGAAAAGTAGAAACAGATATTGTTTACATTTTAATACGCATAACAAAATGTTTATGTTGAGTACCATAAAAGTAGTGATGATAAATAAATAAAAAATAGTAATAATTTTTAATATGCAACAAAAAGTATACAATCAGCTGAATTGAACACACGCACACACACACATAAACAATAACATTCATAGTAGTCACAGCTGTAGAACGAAGGTGCGTATATCATGCATTGTCAATGTTTGCTATTCGAATACTTTTAATAAATGTGAGTCACAAACACTATTAATTTATAATATTTGTTTCTTTCATAGAACAAAAAAAAATGCGATTTGCTTGACATTTAATTTCATCACATTTCACTAAAATATAATTTTCTGTATGAAAGTGTGTGTATGACTGACGGTTCTAAATGGTATGATGTCATTCAAAAAAATCTTTATAGTACTTAAAACGAAAGGAAAAAAATATAGGTATATATAATATATATATATATACTTAAATAATAGAAAATAGTAATATTGCTTTTCTCGAAAAAAAAATAATAATAATATTAATTTAAGGTAAATCTTACGCAATATTTTGTCTACGAATTAAATATATTTATCAAAACAAAGCGTAAAGCCCAGAGAAGTTACTCAGCAGCAGAATACCACAATCAAAACAATAATAATAACCTACGCTGTAAAAAAAGAAGAGAGTTGTTGAATTTAATAATAAAAAAAAAAAAAAACAAAAACGCAAATTTCTTTACAAATTATGCCAAAAGCCTGAATAATAAATATTAAGTCGCAATAAATATTATGTGCATCTAATCATTTCGTACTTAATTTTATTGCCATTTGCTAAATTTTAATAGCAATTAAAATCGAAAATACAAATAAGTGATTTGTTGTTGGTTTTGTTGTGTGGTGCACTTGCATTTGTAGAAAGAAAAAGCTAAAATATATATTATATATAATACACAGAGAAGTTATTTTGCTCAATGCCACAAAACAAAACGTAATTTTTGTTTATACACATACACACCAAAAATATTGAAACTATAATTAATAATTTTGATTTAATTTATTGATTATTGTTGTTCTTGTTGTTGTTGTTGTTATTTTTTGTTATTATAATGTTGTTTTTTTATTGGTTATTTATTATTATAATTTTAATATTTACCCAAAATAAATTCCCAACAATTTTCGCATCGCAACGATCTCTCTGGTATGATTTCCAAGTCAAGCATTTTTACCACCTTATTTGTTTATAATTATTCGTAATAACAATTTTTAATGCACACAATTAACTATAGTTATATTTATACTTTGGTTTTGTTTGTTAATTCTTTTGAAAATGAAATGTTTCGTTTTTTTTAAAGATTTTTTTTTTAACTTTTGCTTGTGGCTAGAATGAAAATTTTTTCTACGCAGCTCTCTTTGTTTGGTTGAACAACACATACAACATACACAAGTTGAAAATTTTATAATTCCGCCATTTATTATTTTTGTCTTTGTCTTATTTTGCAAACAGCTGCGCGATGTCAGTCTCGTACATCAGCTGATTGATGAAAAAATATCCCACCAATTTGCCTGAATGTAGATATTTGATTGTCATTAAACAAACATTTTATTCAAATAAAAGAAAGAAAAGAAAAAACGTTATTTTCAGGGACACATATTAAAATCATATACAAATAAATAATTCAATAGTATGCGAAAGACGCTGACAATTTGTTGAAAAATATATGAGTGTACTTATGTGACAAAGTGAACTTATTATTTTATGAAATACTTTTATAGTTAAGTATAATCATTTTCGATTTTTATCTAAATTGATCTAAGTGATTTTTTCACTGTTGTATCACTTTTCTTTGTTCAAATGTCTAAAAAGACACGAAATCAATGTTAGTAATTAAAAATCGAAAACTATTTATGGTAAACTTTATATATATTTGAAAAAATATTGAAAATGAAGAAACTTTCTTCGAACCATAATTCAGATTTCAGATGATGATCTATTTTGAATATCAACTAAAAGGCATATAGTTTAAAACTATGTATCTCAAACAGAAATTTGGAGCAATGTCCAACTAAATGTAGCGTGCGTCCTCTACTCCTCTATATGTAAATACATTTTCGAATTTTGTATAACCGGAGCTTAAACTTATATGAGTTGGTACCTTGATCCATTCACTATATTTTATTGATCTCAGAACTTAGATAAGTTTGTTTTTTGTACTTACATTTACAGCGAAATCGAATCTACTAAACATCGTAAAAGAAACAAAACTGAACTGATGGATCGTAATTTCTTACTTTAATTAGAGTTAACTATTGTCTCATGAAGACTACACAACTTAATTTACCGATGAAGTTATGTGAGAAGAGCGCTTAAGAGCCATTTTATCAATCGTAGTTTAAACTCGGTTTAAAGTTAAACTCAGTTTAGCTTGAGTTTAAACTAAGTTTAATTT
>JAABKK020025005.1:25460-47552 GCA_011634745.2 Catotricha subobsoleta | reverse complement strand
TAAACCAAATCTTTATTTCACTATTTTATCTAAATTGCTTCAGTTAAAAAAATAAATAAATGGTAGATACTTCTATAAGTACTTAAGTTTATTATTATTTATTTATTTATTTATTTATTTATTTATTTATTTATTTGAAAGTGTAACTTAACAGAATTTAGATAAAAAAAAAAATAGCTAATATGTTCGCTGACGCACCAAAATTATTTAAGAATAAATTATCGCTTTAAAATTTATACAATCTTTTGATTTTGACTAACAGCAATTTCTAATATTACCTATTTTAAAAAAGAAAAAAAAAACTTAACAGAATAATTAATAACCCGTGGAAAAACTATTATTATTATTATTAGTTTTTATTATTTTGATTAGGTTAATTTGGTTGACATACACACACTTATAACATTATAAATTCATTGAACTATTAAGTTAATGGAAGAATGAATGAATTAATGAAAATCTGCTCTTATATTTTATTCTATTTTTTTTTTTTTTAATAACTGAAAGTTAAATTGTAGCGACACATTACCAGAGATTCTATTTGATATTGAATTTTCTACATTCAATAGATTACAATGTTTTTATTTTTACATTATTTTAATAAGAGGTATATGTATTCAAGGATTTAATTTAATATTAATTTAATATTTAATACTGCACTTGTTCAAGTGTGCAGGGGGTGATTGAGATGAAAAGAAAGATCGACCTTAGGTTAATAATTACTATTCATGGCTAAAAAGATATTATTTGTCATTAATCAATATATTTTTTATGATTAAAATACTCAAGTGCTGTGGTTGTATTGCATTGTAATTACATTTATTTCGATACTAATTATAGAAAAATATTTTAATATAATTTACAAATCTTTACATTGCATTGGGCCTTTATCCAGAATATGTTTGTAGTTTTGTTTGGTAAAATTCAAAATCTCTTAGGGTAGTCTGTTTTATTGTTCATTGACACCCTAAAAACAGGATAGTAGATAAATTGAAATCTATTCATCTCATTTCATTTTTGCTGATAATCATATTATAGGTGATCTTTATGTGGAATTGATCTCTTTTCCGTTTACTATAAGTGCATGTATGGACTGCTACAATGTATTATTATTATTTAAATGTAATTAAGTAATAATTAAAAGGCATTAAATTGTTTCCTCAAAATATATTGTAAATAATAATCCACCTGCATTAACAAAAGCGACCCTTTTAATTTCTACAATGTACATATATTCCATTTACAAAGCAAAGTACATATAATGTATACATTATATATACAATTGTACAATGTATGCACATTGCACATACCATCTTTAAATTGTCTATACGGAATATATGTAAATTCATTTAAATTCAACACGTGCTATGTTCAAGTTTTGCATTTTTCTTTTCCTTTCCTCTCTTTAATGTAAAATGTAACACACACTTTACATTTTAGTTTTTTATATTTCTTTTTTTTTTTTTTTAATATTATTTTAGTAATATTTTCATAATGATAAAATGTAAAGTCTCTCATTGCATTCATTCAATCCAACTTCCCACAAAGATAAACAATACGAACAGTTTAATAACATTTAAGTCTTCTGTAATACCCGTACAGCAGTTGGAGAATATATTTTTATTTTGCTTTTGTTTTTTTTTTTGTTCACTGGTACTTTTTTGTTGTTGTTGTTGGTGTTGCTGTTATTGTTTACACACTATTAATATAAATATAATATTTATAATGACTATATTTAATAGTATTTTCCTTTATTATTTTTTGAGGAAGAGGTATATGCTTTGAAGCATTTTCTGGGACGAATTATATTTATAAATAAATATGAACAATATGTTTCTGTAAATATTCCAAGCGAAACTCAACTGCTTTCTTTAGGTTTAATTTATTAATATTAATGGCAGACTACGAATATTTATTTTAATAAATATAAACTTATTTAAATTAACAGAAATCACTGCACATAAAATTAAAATATTCCTTATTTTCTACAGGGTTGTTAATTCACAATTCATGAAGATAAAGAAATGACCTTCGTATTTAAGATTATAAATTTATGTCTGCAAGATATTTATGTGTTTCATCTCTCAGCGTTTCAAGTTAAATGATATGTAGTTTAAAAAGATTTTGTTAACTTAGATAGTGGGATTTATAAATGAAATCTTCATTATAAGAAATATTGAGTTTTGTATAGATGTTGCTTTTTATTAACATTTAATTAGTTTCAATTAGAAATGAGATTATTTGGCAAATTATTATTCTTATAATAATTCAAATAATCCAAATACTAGAATACGAACCGAATATTACAATTGGAACTACTCGATATTATCATAGAATTCTACAAATTCGTACTATTCTTAATGTTTAACATTGGACTCGTACATGATTTGTGATTCGTGATTCGCGGCAACGATTTTTCATGTAGTTGAATTTGAATTTCAAAACGTCGATACCGCAAAGCGCGAATCGTTTTATTAAAAATCCGTGAGCGGCATTTTGCAAATTCGCTCGCATTAATCAACGAATTATCGATTTTTCTAACCAAACTCTACGGTTTTTACTCTAGTTGGCTTCGTTACTTCGTTTCGATTGGATATTATCCGTGAACGAAATAGCTACCGAGTAAAAACTACACGAAACGAATACTTAAATTTCTACTTAAAATCAATTTTCAACTTTATCAAGTGAATAATTTTTTTCAGTAGTCAATAGTATTAGTAAAAAGTAACGTTTGAAATCAACTCGAGTAAAAACCGTAGAAATCTGTTGGTTGATTCGAAGGAATTTGACAACATCATAACATTTTAAAACCCCTGAGAAAAAAAATTGATGAATAATATTTTATTCATCATATCAAATTTTAAAATTCTATGATTATAACTTTGCAATATTTTTAATTTATGACCTGACGGTTTTTCGGTCGACTGGCCTAGCTTTGCTTAAAACTAACTAAAATGTTAAACTAATAAAAAGAGAACTCTAAACAATGATAAATAATTTGTCGATGAACTATTAAAAATAAATAAGAAACTATTTTTAATATAAATAAGTTATGTCAACTTAATCTAAATATGAAAATATCGTAGCCTCTATAATAGTTTTAGGTTTTATGACATCATCCGTGATGTTTGCATTAAATTTAAAAATAATACATAGTTCTATATTTTTCTCTCTTTTTATTATTATTATTTTAGTTTGTTATATTTCAAATTCATTTTTATTTATTTATGTGGTGTATATCTAACCAACAACGTAATAAATGTAACATTACTTAATATGTGAAATAATTTTAGATTTTTTTTTTTTTGTTCGTATTGTGAATGAGAACGAAATGAACAAAAATATATATGCACATATTTATTCAGTATTTTAATTGGACTAATAAGGTATCATCTTTTGTTTTAATTGATTTAGTGCGGAATTGAATACAATTCTCTGTTAAACTATTTTAATTTTAAATAAATTGACTGTATGTTATAAGTATAACTGACATAGCAAAATGTGTGTATAGGTTAATAGGTTAAATTTATCGGGGATTGAAAACCTCAAACTCACACCGTGCATATTGTTATCATTATATTGTACATTTATTATAAATATTTAGGTACAGTTTTTGGCGGAAGAAAAAATACATTATATTTTTTGATTAGTAAACTGAACTTAATACAATACGTCGTTTAGATAGGAATCGCAAGACAATTTTCTATATATAGTATCAAGAGAAAGGAACCATCCATAAGTGACGTCCAATATTTTTAGTTATTTTTTGACCCCCCCCCCCCCTTCTTACTCCTTGACTGTTTATGTATAATTTTGTACACTTCCCTCTCTGTGGACGTCCAAATTATTGAAAAAAAAAAAAGATTATTTTTAGTATTAAAAAATTGAAAATATCCTCGTCGTCTAATTATTAATTAATAAACCCCCCAAAAATTCTAAAAAAATAGTTTTTTTTTTTATTTTTTGAAAAATCATAAATGTTTTTTTTCTATTGTATTATTGTTTTAATTATTTCCGGTTTTTTAAAAAAAAAAAAATTTTAATTATTGACTTCACAACCAACCACTCAAGAATTTGTTCAATGGCTTCATGGTATTTTGTCACACCGCATATATATTTGTCATAGCGGTTATGAATCATGTTTCTTCTAAAATATCTTTCGAACATAAATGAATATATGTCAAATGTTATTTAATTACATAACTTTTAAAATTGTGAAATTGAAAATCTATGTTTAATTACTTTGGAGCATATTTATGTATTAATATTTGATAGTTAATAAAATCTGCGTACTCTCTTTGCTTTGACATTTTTTTAATATAGCAATAAGTGATGTTGAAATTTAGCACCTAATGTTTTGCAAACACTGATCCAACAAATTTATAAATCAAAATCAGGAAGGAAATATATTTATGTATACTACAATTTTGTTTTTCTTTCAATATGAATGAGGGGAAATTTATAAATTTTATTATCGCTTTATTAAGTGAATAGTAGTTGTGATGGGTCACAAAATGATTATGTAAAACAGTTTTATCAAGTGTGTCAATAGATAATCATTGTATTGTTTGCATTAACTGGTCAAAATATCAAGAACATTTTAACAAAAGGAAAAGTGATTTACAGCTTTTAGTTTTGAACATAAAAGATTTTTTTTATAAGTATTGCAAAGATTTTATTGAATGACGCAATTTTTTTTATCGTGTTCATATTTTGCATGAAATTAAATACATAATAATAAAAAAAAACAACAATCTATTGTATTTTAAATATAAAAAAAATATTTAACTGAAGGTGTATTAAAGTGTTTCCTTTCATTTTATACGTTTATTAATACACAAAAATTCTTGCTATGAGAATATTTTTTTTAAATGCCTTTAGAATATTTATTCATATTTTTTTTATGATAATGTACGTTCTTATAAATAACGTTAACCAGGGCCGCACCTACTAAAAGGCTCGTGAGGGCTCAGCAAGCTCTAGAATTATTAGAGCCAGCTCTAGGAAAAGCAAAAATAGAACATTTTTCAAGTGTTCCAACATACAGCGCGGTTTTCTTCGCGGTTTATGTGTATGAATAATAACTTTATATTGTCTTTCTGTGTTTTATTTCAAATTTAGTTTGGCAACCACGACCAACCTATTCTGAGCGACTATAAGCAATTTAAACCACGTATTCATAAAATATTATATCAAATATTCGAGGCTGTGATTTTGCGCTGGTTACGGCCCTGACGTTATCGTGTTATGAAATTATATGAGTAAACCTCATCAGTATTGTATAGAATTAACGCCGGATATTTTTATTATTAACAATAGAATTTTCGAACATATGCATGCGATTTTTCATATAAAAATAATATTTTAAAATGCATTTTTTTTTTTTTTGGGACTATATACTAATACTTTTATGAAAGAAATAACAATAATTGAGTTGAGTATGTGGAGATTCAATATTAAATAATTTATAAATATGAATTAGAAGTTAAAGTACTTAATGGTCGAACTAAAATAAAGAGAACTAATTTTTAAGGAACTACTCAGCTCAACTTGATTTATTATTATTGTTATTATTTAATTTTGTGGGAAAAGTCATAAATTGCTCACAAATTAAAGTATTTCGTTTAAATATTGCCTTCAAATCCGTTCTGTTAACAAAAATATTAAAATCCTCTTTTTTGAGAACAATCCTAAAGAAACCGAAAAAAAAATACTATTAGGCGTAATTATAACAACAGTCTGATGGTGATAATTGAAAGACTTTTATCCAGAAAATTGAAACCAAACAATGATTTCTATTAACTATATAAAATAATTTCTAAAAAAAAAACTTTGCTATTTTATATGCAGTAAATTTCATTCTCTTTCCATTTCATCCACTTTTATTTGCTTATACTCTCGAACAATGACTCACTTTATTCAATTCTTTTAAATATGAGAGTCATTCTTTTACAAATAGAATTTATTTGTTCGGTATGTAATTCAATTGTTGTTCATAATTTTTACACCCAAATATATTATTGAATTGACAATAAGTGAAATTTATAAACGCAACAGCATGATAAATATTTTTGATAATTACTTGTGGGCCATATTATTAAAATATAATTAATTTTTCTGTTATTGACATAAACAATTAATTATTATTGGCCTAACATTTGCTGTTGAATTCTTTTATAATAACCATTAAGAATTCGGTAACAACAACTTAATGGTTATTTTATGGGTGCATGCACTGAATTTAAATAACATTTATAAACCTTTTAACATCAAATCATACAAGAAAAAGTGATTACTTATGTTCAGGGTTTATTATGAACAATTTCACGTTCTTTTAGATAGCGTTAAATATACATAATGTATAATAACTTAACTGGATTTCGTATAATTTCTAAATATATGGAAAATTTCATTTATACATTACTTATCTCGTATCTGCTTATTATTTATATTTTACATTTCTATACCGTCTTCGTTTGTGCATGGTGCCGTGCGATAACATAAAATTCAATTACATTATTATTTTCAAAAATTATTATCCGTTGAATAATTTATTGTAAATGTAACATATGGCACAATTTTTTTTATTATTTTTATTAACTAATTTTTTTTTTTTTTGACAAAATAATTCTTTTGCTATTATTACATATGTATTTATGGTTAAAAATTAAGTACTTGATAGTTTTTTTTTTTATTTATTTTTATTTTGTGACACCATTACTAACTGGCAGAGTATTAACTAGAACATAAATAATGCTTTTTTGCGACTTAAGACTATATTAGTAATCAGATTCAGTGATATTATGGAATATCACGAACCTATGTGGATTATTACGTTAAAATTTATGAATTTAAATGAACTGCAGATAATTTCTTTTCTGACAATTTTGAAATATTTTATCTTCCGAGAAATTAATTTCAAACATTTTTTCTTGTATGAAAACAAAATATTCGCAAAAAAGGAATAATATATTTCACAATGCTTGGAGTATTTTAAAATAGAAATAACTTATTGATAACAATTTTTTTTTTTTACTTTTACAATCAATAACGAATGTATGTTAATTGTATATTTATATTAATATTTATTTTTATATATTCAACATTCCCAAGTCATAACACAAAACCGATTACACATACAATTAAATCTTGCATTGAATCCAAATAGCTTTTTGATAACGAGTCTATATGCGATATAAGAAAGACGTTACAGTTCAAAGAATATGTGTCGCCAATTCAAAATTAATTATATATTTTTCGCCAGATAAAAATCATTTTGTTCTGGCTCTGTATAGAATATTGAATTAAATTATAGAGTCTAGTGTAAAATATTTTGAAATTTATGTCATTTGTTTAAAATATTTTGTACATTAAACGTGTTTACTATTGTTAAATATTACCTATTGTTTATTATATTTACAGCTAAGAACAATTTCTATCAAGACAAACCATATCGATTGTCATTAGATGTTGGCGATTCTGTGATAATAAGTCGAGAAAGTGCAAATTGGTATTATGGATATAATAAAAAGTAAGTAGCGTGAATATATTACATCACTTTGAATATAAAGAATTTGCAATTTTATTTCTTTTAAACATAAATTTGTATGTTTTCCAGAAACAAAACCCGTGGTATTGTACCAAAATCATATATTCAAATAGTCGAATGTGTCATATCATCAAAAAATGAATATATTGTTAAACGGTCTGAAATAGTTGATGAAATAACAACCGTACTAGGTGATTGGGGTGACCTATTTAAAAAATTCTATTTAACCAATCACGAAATATTTCAACCGATACGCCGTAAAATATTAGAGCTCGTTCGATTGAGATCACAAATTTTATCCGGAAATTTACCAGTTGATGAAATGAAAGAGGTTAGATTGATGGCTACATCAGAAATTGATACAGGAAATAGATTGTTAGGTGAGTCAGTTCATTACAATTATTATTGTTCGCAATAGTAAACCTAATTCAATATACCTATAAATATTTGCTGTTCTGAATATTTGTAGGCTTAGATATGGTTGTCAGAGACGAAAGTGGTAATATATTAGACATAAATGCAACATCAACAACACAACTGTATGAACATCATATGCACGCTATTGATCGAATACGTAAAGCAACGGTATGATTATTATTTTCATTCAACATACAAATTCACTTAAATTAATATAAATGTTTTATATTTCCGATCTAAAAATTACTGACTTTAATTTTACTTGTTTGTTTTGTTTTTTTTTTTTTTCGTTTCTGCAGAACTCCTACAACAAAAATCGTATATCAAAAACAGCAAACAAGCATTCACATAATTTACTTGTGACAGTGCATGCATTTGTTTGTAAATATCAAGAAGATTCCGATCTATTGTTGACACTGTATGATGGTGATGAAATGAAAGCAATTACAGAAAATTATGTTGTTAAATGGGGCCGACAAGGATTAGCACGCGACTTAGATCAATTTGATAATCATCGTGTTCTATTTACCGTAATTTTGAACATTTAAATTTTAATCAAAAAAAAAAAAAAAATAAATAAATTTTACTACTCACTCAAAACGAAAAAAAATTGCAGAAAATAACACAAGTACTTTTTCCAAACATTGTTTAATTATAGGATTTAAGCAGCCATGACTTAATTAGAAATAAAGTATATTTAATATGTTATGCAGTACGTGTTGGTTCAATGGATATGAAAGAATCGGAAACGAAACGAAGTAGTATGGCTAATGCGGTTTTGCATGCAAGTGGCAAAAAACATTCACAACTTAGCATATCATCGTCAAATAGTTTAACTGTTAATTTAGCTGATCAAATGAGACGTCCATTTGGTGTAGCTGCTATTGATTTAACGCCAATCATTAAAAAACCAGAAGATTTTAAGAACAATTTAGATTTACCATTTATATTATGTGAAAAGGAAAATTTAGACAATACTCTGAAGAAATTAATTGTCAATAAAGATGTTGGAAAAATTGATTCAAAATTAGCTGTTAGCGTTGAGCTACTGCATGGTGATATTAAACAGGTATTTTTCTCAATAGTTTTATCGAGTTTTATATATTCATAAATTTTCAAGTTACATATTATTGATTTAAAAAAAAAAAAATGTTGAACTTTAGTTTTATGTAAATTAGAACAATAACATTCTTGAATGAGATGCGTGTATTGCCGGAAACATGGTTCATAATGAACAGAAAAATCATAGAATTTAAAAATTGATAAACGAATGCATTTTGCATAAATAAATTTTTTCTAGACATAATTGTTGATTAAATAGCGCCAATTATTTCCGCTTCTTATCAAATGAATTTATTAATGTTATTTTAAATTCTCTATTTCATCAACATTGTAATTTTGTCTTTAGTCATAATCACGTCAAGTTACACAAAAAACGAAACTTTAAGAAAAAATTATTATGTTTAACAAATTTATAAAATTATTGCATACATTACAACAGATCAAAGATGAATTTCCTCATTTGGTACACGGAAATGTTGCGTTTGCACGTAAAATGGGATTTCCAGAGGTCATATTTCCCGGTGATGTACGAAACGATTTATATTTAACATTGGTTAGCGGTGAATTTTCAAAAGGATCAAAAAGTAGTGATAAAAATATTGAAGTTACTGCTGTTGTGTGTGATGAGAAAGGTGCTGTGGTACCGGGTGTTTTAACGCTCGGTGCTGGTTCAACGATGTTAAATGAATATAAATCAGTTATTTATTATCATGATGATAAGCCTAAATGGAATGAAACCTTTAAGGTTAATTATTTAGATTGTGACGTTATTTTAAATTGAATGTGTCCAATGTAATTTAATTTTTTCTTCTTTTTTTTTTTCAAATTCAGATTCAGATATCTATTGAAGAATTTAAACAGTGCCATTTACGATTTACATTTAAACATCGAAGTTCAAATGAAACCAAAGATAAATCAGAAAAACCATTTGGTTTATCTTATGTCCGATTAATGCAAGATAATGGCACAACATTGCAGCATAAGTGTCATCAATTAATCGTATATAAAATCGATCACAAAAAATACGATAAAGATACTCAATTGTGTTACCTAAATTTACCGTCACGTTGTTTTGAATTGTCTAGTAATCCAAAACCGTCAGCATCCGGTTTAAGTTTATCGGCAAAAGATTCGTTTACAATTGAAACGAATCTTTGTAGTACCAAATTAACACAAGATGGTTAGTTCTCACAAAATCTTAAATAATTAAATTTTATTTGATGAACTAATTTTAATTTTTATAGTTGATTTGCTGGGCTTACTAAATTGGTCATCACACAAAGAAACACTTGAAGAATCGTTAAATGCCTTAATGAATGTTAGTCCAGAGGAAGTGGTTAAATTTTTACAAGACATTCTGGATGCCCTATTCAACATACTTGTGCAAAATGAAGATCCTATTAAATTTGATAATTTAGTATTTAAATGTTTATTGCGACTTATTGAAATTGTTTCCGATTTAAAATATCAACATTTTCAATCGGTCTTAGATCTGTACATAAATGAAAGTTTTTCAGCTACGCTGGCCTATGAGTAAGTTGATCATGTTAATTTAATAATTTTCATGAGTGATTTTTTTTATTATTTTATTTTCGTTATTCAGTAAATTGATACACGTTTTACAAACTCATATACGAAATGCAATCAATAATAAAACACCGGATAATGAATTTGAGACTTTCGGTATGGGCAGTGAAAAGTCATCAGAGAAATTACTTTATAAAACAACCAAGAATCTTCAATACATAATAAAATTCATAATTCGTTCAAGAATTTTATTTGCCAATTTGAATGATGACAAAGATCGTGATCTATTTGAAGCTAGTCTTGAAGGTATTTTTTTGTTTTGAAATTTTGAATTTTTTTTTTTGAAAACATAAAATAAAAAAACAATTTCTTTTAAGATTTATTATCTTCATTTATAAAATTGATTGCCTGTCCAAATGATTTGTTGCGATCACAGGGAGCCATGCTTAAATATTTACATATAATTTCATCTGATTTAACACAAGTTTACGATCCAATTAAATTAAGGTAAGTTAAATGTTTGTAAAAAATCGACTGTATCAAAAGAATGTAAATCATTTTTATTTTTTATTATTACAAAAAAAACACAGTAAGAACATTGTTGAAATTATTACAAATATTCCACATGGACGTTTGACACAATCGAAAATGATTTGCATTAAGGATTTAGTGGATTCAAAATTATTTAAATTGCCCGAATGCAGAGCAATTTTATTGCCAGTATTTTGTCAACAAATCAAATATAAATTAGAAAGCAAAGAAGAGGTTCGTACCCATTATATATATATTTTTTTTAGTTTCTAATTTACAAAGTTTTGCGATACTTTTTAATTTTTCTTCTTTTTTTTTTTGATTTTTAATTTTTGCCTTTTTAAACTGTGAATCGTTTGCCATATTGTATGAAAAATATTTTTTTTAAATTGTTTTTCATTCGAGAATAATTTTATTTTTATTACGATTTTATATCAAGTTCGTGTTTAAAATTTAATCAAAACAATTTCATTTGGTTTTCGTTAAATCGAATAACTTTTCATATGTTTTATTAATCAATGGATCGAATACAGAGCGCATTTATTGTAAATAATATTTTAATAAAAAAATGCATGCTTTTTTGTTTGAAAACTAAATGATATTTTTTTTTCTTGAAAAAAAAATAAATAAATGGATATGATATTTTTTAAGAATTTTACTTCTTTCACATTTCACACATGTGTTTGTTTTGCTTTTGTTTGTTGTTTCGGATGCATTAAAAACTCACGTTTGAATAAGATATATTTTAAAATGATTGAAATTGACTCAGAGCGATTTATCGATCTGCACCCATGCACTTGATTCTTTTCTATATTGTCATATATTTTGCATTTATATATAAAAAAAATAATAATTAAATTCATGCTAAAAGTGTTTGAATTCAATTTGTGTGTGATAAATATTTAATGGAACAGTCACCTCCTCGCCCGAACTGATGGATACTGATGGCAAAAACATTCCGTAAGTAAAAAAACAAAAAGAAAAATCGCACACAAATTCCTCATAAAAACAAATTGAAACTTTTGAACTCCATCTTAAATCGAAAACTCCTGTTGTTCACATTTTACTAACCCTTTTCCATTATCACTTCAAGTCCCGATAGCATTGTTTTGTGTTTCTTTATTTTATTATTTTTTTGTTTGTTTTGGTTTTATGTTGAAAAAGAAGTTACTTTAATTAATATTTTCTTGCTTATTTTTTTTAAATTTTTTTTTGCTTTACATTTGTGTTTTGGTATTGTTTTTTTTAGCAATTAGTAAAAGTATTAATTGCAAATTTTAATTTCATTCTTTTATTTAAAATTATATACATTACATTATTTATTATTATGTCACAATTAATTTTTTGTATGATTTTTGAAATGCATGAAAGTAGTATTTTTACAAGAGAATTTAGTTTAGACGTCTATGAAAGCCCATTCACATTGAGTTTAAATTTAATGGTATCATTTACTGAATGTTTATAATTTATATATTTTATCGGAATTGCATTTTATTATTTTTACATATAATATTCATTTTATAAGAGGCTAAAACTATTATTTTTTTATATAAAAAAAAGGAAATTATGGAAGCAATCAAATCGGTTAAAAACTGATATTAGGCAATAATATTCAAATTTGCTTATCAGTTTCTTATATTCATTCGTGATGAGAATACTTCTTTTTTTTTTTTAATTAATTTACAAAAGTTAATATTTTAAACCAGTTTTCGGTCAAAGTTCCGAAAAGTTACGACGTTAATAGTTACTAGTAGTCGAAATATAATTACTTAAACTTAAGAGAATATCGTATGTCTTCGAAATTTTGGCTAATGAATATATATCGGTTTGTATAAATAACTTCTTTTTTTAATTTGTTTTATGGACAACAACTATGTTTCATCGTGTACGTAAAAATAATTATTAAATCAATGTGTTTGGATTGGAAAGCAGAATTGCACTAAATATGTTACTTATACATAAAGATGTATGTTTAGCACGTTTTATTGTAATTTAGACTTATTTGGGAATGACACCTTGGGAATGCTGGAAATACATATATATGCATGAAGAATGACTTAAAAAAAAATTCTATAATTTTGGAAAACTTCATAGATTTTCATCTCATATTTTTTTTTTATTTATTTCTTTTTTTAAATAAAATTACTGATTACGGTGGTAAATTAGTTATATTTAGTATAGAGTAATTAAAGGAATACCTTGAATTTAACAATTTGAAGCAAACGTAAAACAGTTTATTAATTGAAAATAAAAAAAATGTCACAGTTTTTTTTCTTAATACAAAGTAATTAAAAAATTTCTCTTGCTTTCTATGGAATTAATTTTTAATTAATTATTAATTATTTTTATTTATTTTTTTTTTTTTTATTATCTTTAAATGTTGTTTTGATCTTTTTGGTTTTGTTCTATTTGAAACCTATTTATATCCTTATGCAATCCAAAAAAATATCAACCATTAAAAAAAAATGTGCCTCCCGTTATACCCAACCAACAACAATTTCAAAAACAAAAAAAAAAAATAAAAATAAATATTAGGGTGATGTTATGTCTGATATTTGGCAACAAGAAAAGAATCTTACAAAGGCCGCTAAGGTACTGGGTGAATTAAAATCACATCTGCATACACGCGAAACAACAGCAAAGACAAAGGTAAATGTAATATAAATAATGATCGAGCGTGAAGAATTTTTAATTGTGGGTTCTAGTTTTTTCTTTTTTTTTTTAATGTTTTAATGTTTTAATTTTTATTTTGGCTTCTTATTACAAATTTTACGTAATTTTTTTTTTATCTTAATTTTAATTTAAACTTTGACATATGTTTGACAAATATCAATACAATTTTCTGCATTTTAAATTAGGTTGCAGAGTGTGTAAATATTATGAATAACATGCTCGAATTGCTGTATGGCAATGATGTGGGGCCTACTGAAAATGACATGAAGGACATTATGTTAATTTTGCTACGTACTGTGATACAGACATCGATTGCCATGGATCGTGATAATCCATTAGTTGGAAATTTAGTGGCCATTATGCTTGGAATATTTCGAAGCATGAAATCATTTCATTATGATGTTTATGTTAGTCATTTTGCAACAAGATTCGATTTGCAAGATTTTCTCACCGAAATCTTGCTGGTATTTAAGGATTTGGTATCAAAACCGGTTTTTGCAAATGACTGGATGGATATGATAATGCATCAAAATACTGTTATTTTAGAAAGTTTAAAACACTTCTCAAAAGTTATAATGGACATTTTTTTCAATCCATTTGAAAAACAAGTTTGGTCGAATTTCTTTCACTGTTCAATTGCATTTTTAATTCAGCCACCATTACAATTAGATCAATTTAGTGATAATAAGAAATCAACAATATTGATGAGATACAAAGATATTAGACGTGAAACTGCTTACGAAATAAGAAGTATGTGGCTAAATTTAGGGGAACATAAACAACATTTTGTTCCACAATTGGTTGGCTCGATATTGGAAATGAGTTTAATTCCTGAGGTGGAATTGCGAAAAGCAACAATCCCAATATTTTTCGATATGATGCAATGTGAATATTATACATCCAAATTTATAGCCGAAAGCTATGGAGATACTAAACGTAATAATGCACATTTCAAGGGTAATTTTAATGATTTTGAAAAAGAGATGATTGAAAAATTGGACATTTTGGTTGAGGGAGGTCGTGGTGATCATGAATATAAAGATTTATTCTATCAAATTATGATGAAACATTGCCATGAGCATAACACACTTCGTAATGATGGTGAGGTATTTGTAACAATGGTTACAAAATTATTAGAAAGACTACTTGAATATCGTTGCATAATAAACGATGAAAGCAAAGAGAATCGAATGGCCTGCACTGTAAGTTTATTACAGTTTTATTCGGAAGTTAATCGAAAAGAAATGTACATCAGATATGTAAATAAATTATGCGATTTACATATGGAATTTGATAATTTTACGGAGGCAGCATTTACATTGAAATTACACAGTAATTTATTAATGTGGAATGATACATCGTTGTCATCATTGCTTCGATCTCATCGACATCCAAACTGTCAGACACATCGTCAATTAAAAGAGTCACTGTACAATGAAATTATAGAGTATTTTGATAAAGGTAAGATGTGGGAATGTGCCATCGATATGTGTAAGGAATTAGCACAACAATACGAAAATGAGGTATTTGATTATCGTAGTCTGAGTCATATTCATTTGAAACTTGCACAATTTTTTGAAAAAATACTCAAAGAATTGCGACATGAGTCGGAATATTTTCGTGTTGCTTTCTATGGTTTACGATTTCCAGAGTTTTTGCGTAACAAAGTGTTCATTTATCGTGGCAAAGAATACGAACGTCTTAGTGAATTTTGTACACGAATTTTAACACAGCATCCAGCTGCTGAATTAATGCAAACGCTTACCACACCGGGTGAAGAAATAACACAATGTGATGGAATGTTTATTCAAATAAATAGCGTTGAGCCAATTATGGATACAAAGACTGGTCATTTTAAAGATAAAATATTGGCACAAGAAATTGTTAAATATCATTTAACAAATAATGTACAAAAATTTAAATTCTCTAGACCCTACAGAGATAATGTTGATGGTGGTGATGAAAACAGTGTAAGTAATTTATGGCTAGAGCGCACAATCATGAAAACTAATTTTCCATTACCTGGAATTTTAAGATGGTTCGAGGTTATGGCTGCTGAAACATTTAAGGTGAGATATTTAATAAATATTTATTTTTATCTAATATTAAATAATGCATTTATCCAAAAAAAAAAAAAAACAAACAAACAGATATCACCGCTAGAATACGCAATCGAAACAATGGAACTAACGAACAAAGCAATTCGTGATTTAATAATTGCTCATAAAAATGATGAAACATTGCCTATAAATCCATTAAGTATGAAAATAAATGGAATCGTTGATCCAGCTGTTATGGGCGGATTTATAAAATACGAAGAAGCATTTTTAACCACCGAATATATGGAACGAAATGGAAAAGATGAACATTTAATTGAAAAACTTAAAGAGCTAATAGCATCACAAATACCATTGCTAGAAATTGCATTAACGGTACATCGTGCCAAAGCGCCAGCGACACTATTACCATTCCATGAGCGACTAGAAAAATGCTTTGCTGAAATGCAATCGAGTGTTGAAATAAAATATGGAAAAAGGGTAATTAAGAAAATACTGAATTTTGGTTTCCTTATAAATAGAAAACTAATCATTTATTTATATTTAATTAGATGAGTGATTTGAAATTTGATCGTGATTCATTTGTAACGATGAGACGTCAAAGTATGATGCCACAAATTAGTATTGAAAACCGTTTATCCGAAACAAGTATGGGCTCATCAGAGTAAGTAACATATAAAATTTAATTGAAACGAACAATTAAACATCTTTTTGTTTTAATTTAATTTTTACCAATGTTTTTATAGTAGTGGTTTGTCAAAATCAACTCAAGGAAGTCGGCCGCAAACTAGTTCTATAAAATCAACTTTCGCAAGCTTTAATTTTAATGCTTCAAATTTGACTAGGTACTTATAAAACTCTTTTTGAATGCTTTCTTTTATTTCATCACTTTATTTTTCTTTTTTAAACTAATATTCTCTATAGTAGAAATAATTTTTATCGAAAATTATCTAAACAATAGTTTTTATGAATCATTTTTAACAATATAATATTTTCAATCTTTTGCATATTTTTTACAGAACGGACATATCTTCACCATCATTTCTTACTAACCCAAAAAATATTTCACATAACATTTTTTCATTCCTTCAGCTTTAATTGTAATCCATTTTTATTTATCGCAAACATTGTAACTTTATTCAATTAAACATAACGACCTCTTCAGCGCAAACCTATTTAAAAATAATTAATTCAAGAATTAAACACTAATCACGAATCATTAATGAATTTAAATTAATTGGCTTAAAATTAATTAAAAAAAAAAAACGTGTAAAATAATTATAATTTTTATATCAATTTTTGTTTTCGTTTATTAAAGAATTTATTTCTATAAAAAAAAATATTCAACTTTCTTAATCCTATAACTTAAATGTAATAAAAAATATGAAAATTCAAAGTTGTTAGTTTTTTTATCATATTTTTTTAATAATTCAAAATTATTACAAAATAAATGTCATCGAAATATGCGCGCATGAAGAGGTTAATTTTTATTTCATTCCAATGCTCTGTTTTATCCTTTTTTTTTTCTTATTTTTGTTTTTATTTTAATTTTAAATAAATTAGAACATCACTTGGAACTTCGCCAAGTTCAAAAGGAAAATCTAAAGAAAAAACGCCAAATAAACGAAGATCTAGTCGAAAGGTAAATTTCAAACAGAAACAGTTTAATAGTTAATCATAATTTGTAAATAAAATTTTAATTTTAATTTCTTAAAGATTGATAGAGATGTTTCAAGTTTACCGATTGCTAGTAGTCAATGGTACACATCATCATTAACACCAATTACATCAGCACCAGTTACTGAAAAAAACAATTCTACTATTAATTCAGCACCAATTAGTACAACGGCTCCAGTATTTGAATTAACTGAAGAGGTAAAGAATATATTTCTATTATCTTTATCTGTGTCTGAAAAAAAGTCATTGCAAAAACATTTTTTTTTTTTATTTAATAGCTAACACCAAAACGACCACTTCGATCGGAAATTGAACGAGAGAAACGGCTCTCTCGACCCACCAGCATTGCAACATCAACATCAAGCGTAAAAGGAATGATTATGAATGCTTGCGATACTCACTCATTATCAGGAGAGAGCAGTAATAGGAATTCTATCGGTAAATATAATTTAAATAAATATTAAATTCAAAATCACATTATCTAAAACCAAATCATGAATATTTTTAGTCACAACTGATTCAACAACTTCTGAAGAAGATTCAAATTCAATTCCACCACCATTGCCAGCCAAAACGCGTGAAAGCAATGATTACAGCAATTTACCACCAGCTACGGTTGTAATCCAAAATGATAATTTATCAAATCAAAATTATAGTCTGATTGTGGGTAAATGGGCCAATAAACCATTACCAGCTGAACCATCTTGTATTGATAACGCATCTTATGAATATGTGGAGACCCGTAATTCATTTTTATTAGATGATAAACGACGTCCACCCACACCACCACCTAAGCCTTCCAGAAACAGTAAATATGTTTCAGCCTAAAGTTTTATCAATATATCGATATTAGGTTTAGTTTATTCAATTAAATTTATCATAATCTCGAAAATATTCATTTCCTAGGGATTTTTTTTTTTTTTAGATAAATGTAGGTATACAATTTGCACAAATCAGAAATAGAACTTGTACGAAAATAATATATAACGAATTAAATTTATAAAGCAAGTAAGCTTATTCATTAGATAGGAACTATTTTCTTTATCTTTTTTCGTAAGCATAAATTTATAGAGTGAATATAATATATATTTATATGTCGTCTCGTTTCGTATAATATTTGATGACAGGACATTCGGCGTTCCTTGTTTATTAATAATTCATATCATTATTTATGGTGCTTTTGCCAAACAGGAAATATTTTGATTTTTATTTATAAAGCTTTAAAAACAAAACAAAACAAAACAAACAAACAACAATATTTAGTTGTAATTTTAAATAAATATTTAAGTAATGTGCCACATATTGAGATTTCTTAAAATTTATCCGGTAGAATTTTCGAATGAAAACTACTTAATTCGATGATTTTTTTCATTCATGAGCAATATCCAGCTGAAATTTATATGATTGATTTATTGTCGAATAAATTTTCTTCCGGAATTAATATAATTTGTCTCAATCGTAATTATTAATCAAAAACATAATTGTATAAGTAAATAAATAAATAAATATTTTATTCATTAGTAATTAGAATTAGTATAAATTAGAAGTATAATTTAAGTAAATATGGTTTATTTAATTAATTTTTAGTTTAGAAAAAAAAAAAAAATAAATAAAAAAAATTATTTACAGTATATTTTTGTTGTTTTGCGCTAAATACTATTTTAATTAGACTAAACTGTAGGTTTTAATATTATCGTATTTTATTTCTATTTATCGGTTGTATGAAACAAATCAATTAAATCACTCAAATTTTTATTGACAATATATTTTTTTTTTTTGAATTAAATTAACTAAAAAGTTTAATTGGGTATTAAATCAAAATATTGAATTTCGCTTTTAAATTAGAGAGGAAGTCAGGTAAAATGTGATGAAGTCATAAAATATTTCCAAAAAACCACACTTTTTTATATATGTACCTACTCATATTTTAATTTTATTTCGAAAAACAACTGTTTTGCTTGGAATGGCTAAATAATAATTAAAAAAAAAAAAAAACGAAACAGATGTTTTCACCGAATTTTTCTATAATATTGGCAATTATTTCGTACCGGTGAAAATAAATAGTTTACGTACCATGTTTTATCATGAATGAATTTTCAGAGTAAGTTAAATTTAATATACAAATTTTAACGTCTTCACCAAAGTCCACTTCAACCATATAAATAAAATAGAAAAATAGAAAAAAATAAAAATAAAATACAAATAAAATTAATTATATTAAAAATGCAATGAAAGGAAATATTTAATTTTATATTATGGATTTGTATTAATAATCGCATAAAGTATTAATTCTTAATTATTTAGGTTAGAGAAAGAAAACAAAATACATAATCAAAATACCTCTAAATAAAAGGTCTTCATTTAAATGGTTGTATATCGATACTAAATGATTTTATGTAAGTTGAATAATCAAAAATTCAATTGTTATAGATAATTAATTACCATTAAATAATATTTTAATTCTTATGACCAAAGATTGTCTAGAAATAACAATAATAAAATAAACGTATTGTATTGTAATTAAAAAAAAAAAATGCATTTTTTTTATTATACCCATTCTCACTTGGAATAAATCCCAGATTTCATTTTCGGAATAATATTTATTTCCTAAAAAAACACTTTTCTGAGGAAGCGGACGTCAGGCCCCTCAAGAGCTTAATTACGCTTATGAAAACAATTATTCGTTTTATTTATAAAATTTATAAAATTGCTGAAACACTAAAAAAAAAACTAACAAAGATCACATTTTACAGTAAATAAAGATAACCATTAATGGACTAATAATTCAGTTTGAAATCACCACATTATGCCTGTATTAATATTTAATACTAATAAAATCTCAAGCTTCTTAAATGTTGATAGAGCAATGAATTGGTAAATATGTGTTATTTGTGCGAAAAACTAGTAGCTTCATTTTATTACTGCCAATGGTAAGCACTACTTTTCATGATATCTCCATCGATCTATGAAGTCGTGTAAGTACCAATCCATTGGCAGCTTGTTTTTAGGAAAATCATCCACATCTTATAAAAAAATATGATTTTTATATGTAAGATTTTTTGCGGTTCGGGTTCAAAACCGATTCGACTCCCTGGTGGAAATAACATTTTCAAAATAAGAAATAAGAATGTACTGAAGCACAAATTTTATACCATTGCGATTATATTTTTATATAAATTTTAAACTCACTCGTTTAAATAAACTTTCAGTAAGTCTCAATAGAGCGGACATTACCTATTTCACAAAAAATATTTTTATCTCTTTTTTAAATATTAAATAGCAGTGATAGTTTTACCTTTTACTAAACATACAACTTACAACATCGTCTTTAGAATTGTTAATTTCTAACAATTCTTTATTCATGCTCCGTGTCGTCTCTAATACTTGATTATCGTCGTTCATTTTAACTGTTAGGTCATCAATTTCAGATTGAAATTCTGCACAATTAACACAACAAATGGTTTGATGACGTCACAACTAAGAAAAATGAAATGAATTTGTATAAAAAACTATCTTCTTTTGAGTTTCATTAAAGAAAGTAAATATTTCCATTTATGTCTTGAAAAATGTGTGTATTACGAGCTTTTATCAATTTTGATCATTACAAAAATAAAAAGAAAATACTCTTTTATTCAAGTTTTAATTTTTTAATAACATTTGAAATATTTTATATCGTTTTAATGATTATTTACATTAATGTAGTCCAGCAATTGACAATACGAAAATTTGCTCGTGAAGATACTTACATTATACGTAGATTTTATTATATTGTGAATTGATACAAATTAAATAATAAATTTAAGAAATACATAATATAAGGAGTGAAAAGGCGGAAGCAGCTTTAAAAAATATCTCTTAAATACGAAAATATTTTTTAATCTTTTTATTTTTATTTTTATTTTTTAGTTTTTTGCTGAACCGGTTATCCTCACTAGACTCCAGTACGGAGCGAGCCTGCTGTCCAGTAATTATGAAAGCAAATTTAAATATTTTCCTTCTTATTCAGATAATCATAATAATAAATTGGAATTGCAATTGCCGGATCAATCAAAATGGTAATTGAAATGACCAAAAGATTCAAACATGTAACGGCTGATAAATAAGTCATATTGAATTTCTTTTTCTAATATAAGAGCAACTAAAATAATGTATATTTAAAAAAAAGACAAACATTAATTTTTAATATTTAAAAATAAAAAAAGACACATTTATATATCAAGAAGTTACAAAAAAAGTTTTTTTTTCATCGCATACAAACAGATAGTAAAATTATTTAATCTAAATATTAAAACCTCAACTACATTAAAATTGTTCATTTGTTAATTTCAAAATATTAGTATGACTATCTACAACAATTTTTGAATTACGATTTTGTTTTCTACTTATTTCTAATATTTCAAACATTTCCTGAAGTGCTGCATTGTTTTTTGTTTTGCGGCGATTTTTTCGTAAAGTTACACTGCCATCTCTCAATTCCGCTATTAAAGCGTCCATACCTGAAATTAAACAAACTATTTTAGGATTATTATTCATGCATACTGTAAAAGAACAGGCAAGTAATTATTTGTTAAGTCTTTTAGTTTTGTTTTGTTTTGTTTT
>JAABKK020025005.1:14860-25360 GCA_011634745.2 Catotricha subobsoleta | reverse complement strand
AGAAATTCAAAGTTTTTACTGTATGTAGTTTTAAAACATTCATCTATATCAAAACCAATTTACTAACAATGTACTAAAATATCTGATGAAAATTCTTTTTCGTATCAATAAGCTTGAAATTTAAATTTATAAAATCAAGATGTTCTATTTACAATGGTAGAAAACCATAAAGTTATTACTTAATTAAATTAAGTACTGTTCACCACATTTCAATTATAAATTTTCATTTTCTTCGTTACGTTTAATTTGTCATTCAGGTTTCCACACTGTTGCGCCTCACCCGTTGAATATTTTTATCATAAATATAGTATAGCTAAACCTGTTAAGTATATTTTTTTTATATATATATATATATAGCAGAAAGAGAGTTGGTTGATGCTGATATTGTGAAATATATACTACCTAAATAAATATATAGTACCAGCTAGTGCTAGACTTTACTGGTTAATATGCTTATGCTTATGCACTATGAAAATGGTATATACAATATACTATACAAATAGATAGACATGCTATATGCTTTAGTATATCAACCTCATCTCATACTACTCAGATAAAAATTACGATATATTTGTCATTGCTAAAACTGCGCATAAATTTGTATACTATCTACAACATACCTACTAACCAACCAACCATCCATCTATTCGTCCAACCTGCTATACTATATACCGCTGTACTCCTTGAGCAATACATTGAAATAATAATAATAATAATAATAATAATAATAATAAATAGAAATAAAAAAAAAATAGAAAAAAAGAAGAAGAACAGAGCCCGCTCTGATATGGCTGGTGATAAACATAATATCATATAGTTGTATATTTTTATGTACGCACGACGACGACGACGGATACGGAACATCAGAGATTTTATATCAACGGGAACCATACAACTCTACAGCACTACATTATTACCGCAGCCACCGCAACGAAAACCTTTTGACGTGTGTTTGATATCTTTATTTCCAATTGATTGATTTTTATGTGTTAAATTGTACATTACATTTTATATGAATAAAATACATATAATTATTTTGTATTATGCCATCTCATTAAATTATTTAAGATTTTTTTTTTTTTTTGTTATTCGATAAAAATAATTTTGGGTATGTGATTTAAGTTTAGTGAATTTATGGGGCTGTTGTGTATGTATGTGTTTATGGTGTTGATGATATATATAAATCTTCATAGAAACGGTATGGACAATAACAGTTAGTGTTCTGTGTGTGAGATGTGAGTGTATTCAAAATTAAGTTATGGATATAAAACCAGAGACGTTATCAATGGTCGTGTTAATTAGTGACGGAAAATGTTTTGAAAGAAGAAAATTAATTGTTTCAAGAAAATAAGAGAAATTTTATCTGATGCTGTTGTACATTGTTTCCTATTTTTATTTTTTTTTTCGTTTTCTTTTTATTATACACGTATATATTTTCTTTAACGTTCATTATTTTTTTTCTTCTTTATTGAAAGAAGATTTTTAAAAGAAATTCAATTAAAGTTTAAATATGTTCTGAGGTTTTTTTTTATATTATTAAAATTAATTTAATATTAAATATTCAATAGCCGAAAGCTTAAGTTTAATTTTAGAAATTCTTTCAATGTTTTCAATTTTTGCCTTTAATTAACTGCCTTTTGTTCACATCACCAACATCAACACAAAAATAATTACTTTTATTATATTTGATAATATATTTATAACTCAAAAACATATACTTAATAAGCCAGAGTAGGTACAACAATAACAATAACAACAACAACAACAACAAAAGTCTCTATTATTTCTCAGTAGTTTACTCTTATTTCCAATCGAATAAAGCTTTCATTGCTTGAATTGAATGCTACAATATTGACACATATACAATTTCTTGTTATGTGCAAAATAAACAATAATATAAGGTAGAAGAGGGTGGTTGGTATAACAGAAGTCAAGAGGTTTTTATATTCACATTCACGTCTTATAAAATATTATATTTGATTTTGTAGAAAGGATGTGGGGAATGAGAATCAATTTTTTTTCCAACGAAATACATAATATTTTATCAATATTCAATATATACAGTGATTTTAATGATTTCAAATCGTCTATGCTGTTGCTATTTTATATTTTATGTTTATGCGTTATATATTTTTCTTATTCTTAGTTCGATATTGTGGATGAAAAATATATTGAGCCTGTGTTAATTTATTTAAATTTATTGTTTTATTAAGTTGTAAAATGAAGATTTTCAATATTATAAGCATTAATATTTAGGTATGAAATTATTTTCAATGTTAAATGTCAATTGTTGGTTCTACTTAATATTCATAATTTTAACACTCAAATTAAATCATCAATTCATAATTAATGTTTCCAATTTTACAGAATATAAATTTCGAATATATTACAAATTAATATTCTGTACAATATAATGGGTTATATTCGATATTAATATATCGTATTTCAAAACAATACAAAATTTACAAGCTTTTTGAGAAGTTAGTAGAATTATTAAGCATTAAACATATTTTCCCTCATTGCGGTATTTCACATTTCTTTAATTTCTAACGAATTTCTTATATATTTCTCCTAAGAAAATGTGAAGCAATTTTGTTGACCTGAATTTAATAAGCACGTTTACTTCGAGGTTAACATCTTGTATGGCTTCGCTTTCTACTTATATTAAATTTGTTTAATAATTACCATGCGCATAGTCTTTGAAAAGGATATTGAAAACATTTCGCAATAATTTTATATTCGATTCAATATAGTTTTTTTTTTCTTTTTTTATCTTTCGATACAAACCCCATTTTTTTTTTTTTTTTTATTCTCATCACACAAATATGCTAACATAATATTTCCACCAGAAATACGTGTAATATCAAAACCCTTAGTAGTCAGTATATATTTTCAATGTTTAGTAGGTAGAGTAAAGTAGGTACACACGTAATACTAATATAAATGCAAAAAACGAAAAAAAAGAACTCATCGGAAAAGCTCTTGCTGACTTGTTGTGGTACTGGTACGTACATACAATGGCAACTAAAAAAAAATATAATAAGAAAAAAAATATTGGATCGATACCTACCTGTTGCTTGCTTCACTTGTTGATTGTTCGCATTACTGTTATTCTCTCGTATATTATTCAGTGTGAAAGCAGCAATGCTATCACTAAGACTAGTTCCCAATTTAGAAAAGCTAGTGGGAGGTAAATTAAAATTTGGCATTGGTGGCGGCGGCGGCGGGGGTGGTGTTGGAGGAATATACGTTTCAGCTTTATTTTCACCAGTATCAGTTTTAGTCAAGTCATCAATATTACCACTATTGCTACGATGTGTACTACTAGTTTTATACAATTGCTTATATCGCTCTAATTCTGTTTCAGCTTTTTCAGCACGATCTATAGCAAATTGAAGCTCTTTCTCAACCATTTCAAGTTTTATGCGCAAAACATGAATTTCTTCATTTATATTAGTTTCAATTGTTGCTTCCATTAGTTTATTCTATGAAAATTAGTATTGTTATAATAAAAAAAGAGCCAAACAAACTAGAAAACTACCTTACTTAAAAACATATTCGTAATAATTACACTCAAACTTATTTTAATAAAAGCAAGGATTTTTTTTTTTTGCAAAATTAAGCATGCATAGCTATTTTGTTAGACGTAATTGTAAAAAAAAATCTTAATATTAAATTACCATTTCAACTATGCGCTCACTATGTACAACCTCTCGTCTATTTAGCTCTTCTTTCAACTGTAAAACTTGATCATTTGTCGAAAGAAATTTCGGCGACGTTGGACTGTCTGTAGCGTCCTTATTTTCTCTAACCAATTCGTCATTTCTCTTTCGCATTTTCAACAATGCCTCCTCCATTCTAGATTTATAATTAAATGTACAAGAAAAAAAAGGATTAAGAAAAATTCATAATTCAATTTACTTATTTATGCAAAAAAAAAGAGAATAAAAAAGTTCGCTAACTTTTTGCTTGTATCCACACTTTCTTTCATGCTGTTTGTCATCAACTTTGCTACTTTGGTTAAGTTGGAATTTTCCACTTTTAAACTTTCATTTTCCTCTTCCAAATGATGTTGCTACAAAACAGAGGCATTTTATTTTTTTGTGTTATAAAGTTTTTGTATAATTTTATGAAAGGAAAGAAGAAAAAAGTGAACATACATTTTCTATGAGTTCAGATATTTTCTCATTAGCTTCATAGAGTTGTAGTTCGGTATTGTTCAAATGAGTTTTTATATTTCCAATTTCATTAATTAATTGTTGTACAGTTTCCGTCGTAACAATATCACATTTTTCTTTACTGGAATCATCTAAAAATAAATGGTTATTGTATTAGACAATTATTTATCTTTTGTGTATATATATTTGTAATTATTAAGAAAAAATGTATAAATTGAATTTTATTCAATAATTATTGTTTGCCTGTAAATAGTGGATAATAACAATAATTTTTTTTTTATATAATTGAGGTAAGCTCTTAATAATGATGATAAATGAAAAACTACGTGTTTTAGTTAAACATAAAAGATATTCGGTTCATTAATTTTGAATGGGAGTGCCAAATTTTTAAATGTATTATTCATCAAAGTTAGATAACCCGGAAAATAATTTAAAAAAAAAAAAAATCATCAAATATTTACCTTTATTTACTCTTAAGTTAATTTCTGGCACTAATTCTTCTAATTTATTTTTTGCTTGTTTTCCTGCTTCCAATAATTCAATATGCTTCATTTCTTGTAATCGTACTTTTATCATTAGACTAAAAATCGATAAATATTATTTTTAAAAAAAGCACATTGATTAATTCATTAAGTAAATTAAAACAATAAAAAATTATATAAAAAAAATAAATTATCAAATAATTTCTTACTCATTTATAACTTTCTTTTGTTGCTCTTGAATATTTTGTATTGTTCGTCCCTCATTAATTTCTTTTTGAAATTTATCCATTAAGTTCTGTAATTGTTCCTTCATAATTTTCTGTTGGATTTTAAGTTCATCAAGTTGTTTGCACATTCTATTATTTTCTCGTTCAAGTTGAATATTTTTTTGAAGATCTTCGAAGCAAAAACAGAAAAAAAATTGTTTACATTATTAATAAAAGAATATTCTTTTATGGGATTTTTTTTAATTAAAATATTTATACCAGCATTGTTTTTTATCATTAGTCCCTCTGTTCGTTCTTTAAGTGCAATATTTTCTTCTAACAATGTAAAAACGTCTAAATCACCGCTTAAATTATTCGGATCATCGCTACTTATTAGCAAACCATCACTGCTTTTACTAAAAATTTTCTTAATATTCGCTTTTGTAGCTGATTTTGGAATGGGAATTCCACTCCTTCTTTGTGGTGATTCCATATTTTTCTGAAATAGGAAAATTTCAATTGTTTTAAAATAAATTTATTTATATTTTATTTTAGATAAGATCAAAAAGCATAAATTGTTTTTTTTTTATTATTATAATTTCTGTATTACAATAGCAATTGTTTAATAATATGTTACGTCTTGATTCTAGTCAGAGGTGGACAGGAATTTACGCACTGTTACCGTAATAAATGTTTGTTCAATTTTATTAATAAAGTAAGAGCATAATTTTAAATGTAATAAATTTAGAATTTAGAAATTATTTAAAAAATGCAATTTCTAACGCTACATAATATACTGACACGGATTACTGACATAGTTGAAAATCCATAAGTCAGTAAACCTGTAACGCTTATCGATCGAATAATGTTTTTTTAATTCTACTGCAGAGCTTAAGGTGTTCAATAATGGATTTTATCTATGAAACTGAAGGCTTATTTGCAATTATCCCCAGTCAAACCATTCCAAGATGTCAGAGTTACCCGAGATTCTAGTGTTTCGCAAGTTGACGGTCATTATTTTCAAAATTATATAGCACAAATTTTTTCCTTGCAACGAGCAGAAAGGCAATCAAATCAGAATAAACAAATGAATTGTTTTTTTTTTCGAAAGATTCACTAAAACAAAATATATGTTCTGTGACGCTCTTTGGTTCAAGTCAATTCAGCTCTGAGCAATAATTTAAAAGATATTTAATATTCTATTTATTCTCATTAATAAAAGCGACCCGATCTTTCGCTGCATAACTACAATTTTCATATGCCGAATAAGTTTAGTTTTAACAAAAATACTGTTAATCATAATTATGTATCACTTATTTTATTAATACCAACAAAAAAAAAACCTTAAAAAGAATGTAACAAAGCGATATTGAGTTTTAAATACAAAATTGACATTTGAACCACTTTTTTATTCACAAGAAAACTAAGTTACGTGTATTGTACTTCGTAAGTATAAAATTTTTGATTGCTTGCCATAATTTAGAGTTCAAGGCTACGGTTGAACTAACAATATATGAAGAAATACAATATAAAACTAATTGAATAGCCTTTAAATATAAAATTAAGAATATAAATGGAATGGTTGACAACAAAGTGATATAATTTTTTTAATTTTGTAGCTACATATTACTATGTTTGCCAAATGTCTAATTGTATGGTTTATTAGTGAAGATAAAATTAATTTTGAAAATAGCTCAAATCAATTATATAATTGTCGTTCTTACAAAATTAACTAAGCTGATCAAAGTTTGTTGGTTATCAATTTTTATTAATTCTGCTAACTGTTTGATGTATAATAATTTACTCATCACGCTGTTCGTGTTCTGTATTATTCTATGCCGTGTTGACTTGTACTTAGCTATATATCTATAACTATATATATAATATGCATTAATGCCCATATTAAGTAAAATATTTAATATTGCTTTCTTTGTTTAAACTTTATCTTATCAGTTATGTTTATTTTACGTACACAAAATATGTCACTTATACAGGGAAACAGACATACATCCTACACTAAATAGACAACGTAACTCATATTATGACCTAATAACTGATTCCATACGAAACCAATTTGGTGTTATTATCTTCAAATATTAAGTAACAAAATTATCTGCGACACAATAATTAATGTGTAGGTTATTCCATGGCCGGTTTTCTTTAAAAATAAAAATAAAATAAAAAATGAATAAAAATAAATTTATAAATAATGCATATTTTTGGTATAATAATTATGATATTGTTTACTTTAGAACATATATTTTTTTATTTTTATTTTTTATTATGGAAAAAACAACAAGTGTGTAATCGATTTAGGTATAAATGTGTAATCAGAAATTATTCATTTCATATCATGTCATGTCATCAATTCGTAGTAAACAAAATATTAGTTGTTTACGCTTTACTTTTAGTAACTTAATTTTATGAAAATGGATTTAATTGAAAAATTTAAATTTGTTAAATGCAATGTTTTTTTTTTTTTTTTAGTTCGTAACTGTTAAATTCAATCATATACAACATTAAATATTAAATATTGAATATACCCACAGATTTTTATTGCAACATCTTAGTTAATGAAAGTCTTTCGTGATCTGAATATTTTTGTATTTTCAAATAATTTTTTAATGGAAATTTTAACTTCTAAAGATTTATATTTCTATCTTGTCCGTCCGTATAGCATCAATATATTTTTCCATTTATAAAGTGATCAATTCTCGATAGTAAGCTATTCAAGGTTCATGTAATATATAATTTTGAGAATATTTTTATGTACTACATGTGAAACATGGGGGAATTAGTGGCCAAATAAAGACCGGACCCCTACAATTAACACGAAGTGCATATAAATAAATTGTATACTAATCCAAATTTAATAATCTTTCTTTATTAAATCCATATAGATTTAGTCGAAAAGAGGTTGATAGAATGGCATTAGATTATTTTTGAAATAAAATGCGAGACAATTGTTCATATTTCTGTGAGAATCTATTTTTTTTTTTTCAACTATATGACATAAATAAATAAATAATGTTAAAAAAAATTACAATTCAATCTGAAAGATACTTTTAAAATATAAAAATAAAGATTTTGCTAACAGATAATTATCTCATATCATAATAAATAAATGAAAGGTACGATCTATTTGTATAGAAAAGAAAAATACAAGAATTGTTGAACAAGCTGTTCACGAATTTGCAAATCATTTATTTTTTCTTCAAATTAAGCACATCAAATGTAGTGTCAAATGTATCAGAGCTATGAAATATATTCAAAAGAAATATTATTAAGAAAGTTCATCTTTTATTACAACTTAGCTATTACAGTTTTGGCTAAATTGTATTTGAAGAATTAATTGAATAGATCGTTTTTTTCTACTAAAATGGATTATCCAAATAAAAGCTTATTTAATAATTAATTGGAAGAGATGAAATTAAATACATTTTTTGCAATACTTACACGAAATCTATAAAAACGAATTAATATTTGCATATGTTAGCAATAAAATTAAATAAAGTCGTGATCCAATAGATTTAGAGCTCGATAGAACCAACCATATTATAAATTAAATCAACATAAATTTAAAAGAAGGAAAAAAAAAGTCAAACATATAAATTTGTTTAATTTTTCTAGTAAAAAATATGCTATTTTTTTGAAAATAGAATTTGCATAAATATTTTAAATACCGTTATAACCAACTATCCAGGTTATGCTATTTACTAATATATGGATACAAAAAGAGTCACACTTAATCACATTAATGCTATATATTTTTTTTCTTCTATTTTTCTTATTTGCTGTAGCTGTTGTTCCGTATTAAGCAAAAATAATACATCACAATTATATGATTATCTTAATATGAAAAAATTTCACAATATTATTAGTTTCACTTTCACTGGACTTCCATGCCCATTTCGTTTCACAAGTAAGAAAAAAATGTATGTACAAATCACTTTACATTTACAATTATTATTAGCTAGAGAACATAATTATGTTTCTCTTACATGCATTTTATATATATTATCATAAAATTATAACTATATTCGATTGAGTGGTATTTGTAATTTTATTTCAACCATTCTACATATTTCCTATAGTCGTATTATTCATATTCATCACTCATCCCAATATAAGAAAAAATAATTTATTTATTATATATTTTAAAATAATGTTTTTTTTTTTTTTTCAAACATAAATAATATTTTTCGGGTTAATGGTATTTGTATAAAGCTTTCAATACTTTCATAAAAATTAAATGATTATATGATTATTATTTTTTATTGACTATATGCTATATTCTTAAATTAATAAATAATTGCTACTGTTGAACACAAATAGCAGTGAGTATGCTACTATATTTATTTGTATTTTTTTTCCTTCTTCTATAATTTTGTCATGTTTCGCATAATATAAGTATAGTCATTAACTATCAAATTGTGAATTGTAATATGTAATAGAGAAAATCACGACTATTGAACTTGAGTAATATAATAAACTTTTGTTCAAGTTATATATGCAAATGCATGTGCAGTGCATTGAACGTCACAATTTTTTTTTTTTTTTAATTTTATTCTACTTTATTTTCCAATAAGATTATTAAATCACATATAACATTAATAAACCTACATTCAGGTATGAATGGAGACTATCTGAAAAGTTCATTAATGTCAGCAATCACATGCGACTACCTACTTTTCAGAAATATAATACAAAAAACATGAAATTCAACAAAATAAAAAAAAGAAAGAAAAAAGAACTTGTTATCACAGTTATTATAAATGTGAAAGAAACAGGAAGGCGTAAACTCTAATAGCATTTGATTCTAGGTATGTAGTATCAAAGTACCTACATAAACATATACAGCGCCCAAGCATAGAACAACCACAGAACACAAAACACAAAACACAAAACACAAAAAAAAAACAATAATAAATAATAATATATCTTCACGTTCACGTATGCACAAAGAAGATTCAAACAAGAAACAATGTTTTTTGCACGTGTTTATTCAAACGATTCAAATCAAACTGACTCACGATCCATCCAATATGATTAAATAAATAGCTGGTAGAAATTCTGCAAGTTTGTTATAATAATACATTTACACAATATGATATTTTATGGAGATAATGAATTTTGATCAGTGGTTCTAAAACTTTAATTGATCAAAGTATTTGCTTACTTTCTTCATTCGTTTTTTTTTACGTTTGGGTATATATGCTCTAAATGAAACGTGTGTGCGGAACGTTGCGCAAAAATATAACATAAATTTACTATTAACATTATATTTGAAAGTATTGATAACTTTATTAATAAACAATTCTAATTTTGATCAAATATTTAATTATTTATTGTGAATAAACTTCCTTCATACTCTCCGTCATATTTCAAGTGGAATTATGGTTAATTTAAGGTATACTTTGATCGATAAAAAGAATAACTATAGGTACCATATAGCATATAAAATATACTATGCCAAGGTATAGAACATTATATACTCTCTGTGCCTTTGTGATTAAATTTTATATACTTTTCTATCTAAATTAAAAAAAAAAAATTGAATATGTCCTGTCTATTTATATGTATCATAATTAATAATTTAAGGTACATCAATTTGTACAAGTAAAGAAATAAAAA
>JAABKK020025005.1:1343-12285 GCA_011634745.2 Catotricha subobsoleta | reverse complement strand
ATTTTAATTTAATAGCATTATTGCTATTTGGTTGGGAAAAAAATAGTTCTCTATTTATATAACGGATATAATATTATTATAAGATTTAGGAAGAATGTTATTTGAACGCATAAAGATATTCTTATTTTAAACTCGTTTTTAATAAACTGAAGGTACTATAACACGCATGTTAAGTCTTCTTTATAAGCAGCTTTATGCAATTAAGAAATAAATAATAAACTGGGTGCAAAATAATCGGTGATCAACCTACCTACATACACAAATATAAAATAAATTTGACTCATCCGTCCCATTCATTTTAGTTTTAATGGAATGAAAGCCATTGTAGAGGTCGTCTAGAATAATTTTTTAATCCTTATAAAAGTTAAAAGTGGGCTGCGACTAAACGGTCTTATTATTTTTGTTTTTTTTATCAACAATGCTATTTATTTAATCAAATATATTTCAATTGTATCTCTTCCATTTGAAAAATGGCAATTGTGAACCATTCTGAAGTATACATTTTTTCACCGACCGTCTCCATTCATAGCTTTATTTATGCTTTTATATTCTCATTTCACCATTTGTATTATTTGAAATATTCTCATCACATCACTAGAAAGAAATACAAACGTTCTTCTTTTTCGTTTTTTTTTATACCTGTATAAAATTTCTATAAAATTATCACATATTTGCATTCATCCAACATATTGAAAATATTTTAAATGTTCACGTTCACGTTCATGTTCTATGAAAATGAATGAATGGTTAAAGAAAAATTATTGACTTAAAGTGAAAATAATATAATTCAATAAAATATATCTCGCTAAACCTAATGCATTTAAATTTAATGTTAATTATATCTATTAAATCGTGTATTTACTTATTCATCACCGATAACTAAAAGCTGTACATATTTTTTTCTTAAAATTAATTATAATTTTACAATTTCATTCTCTTCTTTTCTTTTTTGTTATTTCCTATTATTGTGATAATTAGATTGCGGGAACTTATCTCTACTAATATGACAATCAAAGAAACTATATAAAATTTATTAAAAGTTCTTCAAATTCTAAATAAGATTCACTGATTCCATAGTTTGTCGTATGTAAGGATGTACTGATAAGTTCATAATTTCGTATTGACATTGATAGAATATTTACATCAATGTTTGACAATAGTTATAGAGATGATATTCTATGACACAAATACATCAGCAAGAAACATAACCTCCGCAATCTCTCTACTTTCCTGTAGACATTAAATCTAAATAATCATTCATTTTCCTTTAAAAATTTCACTATAATTAAAATATTATGTTTCTAAAATAAAAGATGTTGTAAAATTGTAATAATTGTAATACGAAAAATCGATGAATAAAATTTGAATTGAATTGAAACTACCTGGAAATGGGTCCTACCAATCTGTGCACCAAATTATGATTTTATTTAACTTATTCTGGATTCTTTGTAGATGTACTTTTGCGAAAATAGATTTCAAATCACGCTACCATATTCCTAAGTCGGTCTGATCAATGAAGAAAATAATAATTTAATAACGAATATGTTATTAACAGTTTTCGTATTAGTTTTTACATAATTTAATAATTTATTGTCTCTACTTATAATTAAATCAATGTGATACGTAAAATCCAGTTTGCAATCAAAAATAATACCAAGATTTCTAAATAAATTATTTAGTTCTCTTGATAATTTGTTCTTCAATGTAATAAAACCATGGCTGCTTCTTCCTATGAAATGTTATACATGAGCATTTACTTATGTTATGGTGTAACTAATTGACTTCACACCACATTTGAAAATCGTTTATCTAAATCATTTTGCCATATTATTTCGTCTGGCCATTCCTTGGTTGACTCTCACTCTCACAGAAACAAAATCATAGTTATTCATCAACTACTGGGTCAGCATAATTTACTTGAATTATAACGTAGACTGGGTCTGAATGGTTTTTTGTTTACACTGAAATAATAGTTTATTTTGAATATTTGTATCAAAAAAGATTTTTTTTTTTTTTTATTTAAAAAGTTGCTATATTATTTTATGTCAAAGTTTTAGTTATAGAAAATTTGCAAAACTTTAAAATAAATTATTTTAGGAATATAGTTTAAACTTTAAATATTTTTATATCAAAAAATCTAATATTGATTTGTATTCTATATATATTTACATTTAAATTAGTTCTTTCCACTTCCACTGATTTTGTTCCCAAACGAAGATATTAAATTTAAATTATTAATTCAATTTCTGTAATAAGTAGGTAATGAAAACTGGTCGCAAGTGATTATATGGTAACGTAATATGGGAACGTTCGTAAACTACGTACCACTCTGACGGGTGAGGGAGAGTATCGAGAAATGCAACGATTTGTTACGAGGGGTGAAATTTATTTTGTTAATAACTTTAGATGATTTTTTTTTAATTTTTTACGACTTTTGTTACGTAGTTGCGTGGTTCTGGGGGGATGGCAAATCTCTGAATGTTACAACAGGGGGAAAAGATATACCATTTTTAACGTTACGTGGTTTTCGAACGTTCAATACAATACGTATAAGATTAACTGATGCGATTTGACAACACTATCAAATTTTTTTAAACAAACTTTAACCAGTGACAAGAATGAGTGATATTGATTAATTGCATCCATTACATTAAACAATTTAAAAATTCTATTGCAAAACTCACATTTGAGCATAATTCGTCATAAGAAGAACATCTTTCAATTCAATTCAATTCAATTCAATGCAATTTATTCATTTAAGTATTTTGTTTAACCTATTACATTTTGTGAGATACAATTATAAAAAAATTTCTGCTACTTAAATTATTATTAGTGACATATTTAAATTTATGTGAAATTTAGAAGAAGAACATCTTCCAGAACATTATTTCCATAAAATTTCATTGTTTTCTCTTGGGACAATTGCACACACATACAATTATCCCACTACAAAAATATTTTTCACAATAGCGATATAAGGCCAAAATCAATATCAAATCTTAAGAAATCTCACAACTATAATTATTATTCATTTCATTCATTTGAAATTAATTTTATTGCACATAAACTCATTTACATGCAAATATTACCGTTATATGTGCTTTGTTATAACAGAATAATAGGCAATTATCACAATCACAATAAACAACACATAGTAATAAAACTACGAATAATATTTTGGGGGAGAATATTTATTTCATTAAATGTTTGTATTCATTCACATTGCATGTCATTATTAAATCCATTATTAATGTCGTAGTCAGTCAGTTAGTTTGATTTCGTGTTGGTTTAATTGACTGTGGAATTATTAAATGCTTTCTATAAAATGGTCAATAAACATCGAAAAATCTTTTGAATACTACAATTTATAAAGCAAAGTATAATTGTGTGAGAATATGAATAAATAATAAATAATAAAAGGGTTATTTATATTTTAAACCATAAAACCACAATATTTTATGATGTTTTGTTTTAAAATAAAAACAGAGAATCTTTTATATGATTCAAAATAACGAAATAAATAAATTTAAGTCAAAACAAAAACAAAGTTAATAAAATATGCTAACAATTTTTCTGGTTTTTTTTTTTTTTCTTTTTAAATATAATCATTGCAAACGTTATGATATAAAAGCTTGCATGCACATTTATAGGTAAATATAATTGAAGCTAATATGTAATTAACTATTAAAATACGTTGTATTAACATACACTGCATGTGTGTGACATATAAAAGACATGAAATATGTGGAACTCTTTTAATATGATGTTAAAAACAAAATCAACTTTAAATACGTTCTCTTTTATTGTTTAAATTGTGGTGGGGAATTTTGTAGGTCATTGGTGTAGTTTCTTTTTCTTTTTTATCTTCTTTTTTTTATATTTTATGTTTTTGAGGAGAGCGAGGTAATAATGTCCCATGCATAGATTTCAATTAATCGTATAGTATTTCTAATTTGTATTAAAAAAAAACTATTTCAGAACAATGATACGATTTATGCTTTAGATTTTAAAGACAATTTGACTTAATAATAGAAAATCCTTTGCGTATAGTTAGAACCACAAAGAATATAAAGACATAGAAAGAGAAATGCACACACAAAATAATTTGAATACATAAATTTTGAAAAGCAATAATCTGGATGGTTAACTACTTGGTTCTTTTCTAACAGCATATCACTTCAATCCAACATTAGTTGACTGCCCTGACCATCATTTACAGCATTATAACATTTCAGAACCAAAAACCATCAAAAATTATTTTCTGTGCAGACTTCTATGCTAATTGTATGTGAAGTTTTTAAGAGATAACATTCAGTTAAATACTTAAATGAATAGTCGAAACACTAAATCCCCTTCTATGTATTCATATTCTTTGATAATACAGTGGCAGTTATATAACGATTAATTAATTAATATCTTAACAATTTTTTTCGTGTGCCCAAAATAAGCCTGAAAAGTTAATTTCCTTGCGCGTTGTAATAAAGCACGGCTTTATCGTAATTAAATCGATTGTAATCTTATATGCAAAATATAAGCTATTGTGTGTTCAATTAGATTTATTTTAAATATTATTTTAAATAGAGAAATTGATGAACATCATTTCCCGTTTCTCCGCTAACAAATTGTATTTACCTACATTTCGTATACGTGTAATTTATTTATTTGAATGGTGCGTAGATATGCAATAAATCATTATACTTTATTAAACTACAAAAACCAACAACAACAACAATAAAAATAAAAAGAAGTAAATATGTTTTAATTTTGCCTTTTAATTTTGAAAATTACCTTTTTACATTTAGTTGATAGTTATTGGTTCTTTTATCTGGCTGTCGTTAGATTTGAAAACGTAAATATAAGATAGTACAAATTTTTAATTTTGTTCGCTCGCCCTAAAAATATATTTTAATTGAATATATATTATTAAAATCGAAACAAAATAAATTAATAAACATATTTTCGGAAATTTAAGAAATAAAATAAGTACTAATTGTAAAATGTGTGAAGAATATTAACAAAAAAAAAAAGAGAAGCAGAAGAGAAACAAACATATATTTAATATTAAAAGATTTTTATGATCGTTTTATTCTGTGTTAAAGTCATTTAAAGGTCTTTAGTTTTTCTGGATACATTTGTCGCTGTCAGTTAGTTACCAATAGAATATATTCTTTTTCATCAGTTGAAACTGGTAACTGGTATTTTAAATCAGCTTATTTGAATAAGTATATGAACTTATAGTTAGAGCAGCATTCTTTCTTCTTTTTTTTCTCTCTTTTATGACGCATTTTGATTTAGAAATTATAATTAAATGTAAAGAAAACACAACGTGTTAATTTTACAATAAATTAATTTGATAGTGAAACTAAAACTTTTTACCAAATTGATATAACAATAAATTATAGTTAATGTGTAAAATAAATAGCATTAAAAAAAACATTTATTTTCAACATTTATCACATGTCAGATCTATTTTCATGCTTTTTTTTTTGAACTTTACAAATAACTAAATCAAATGCATAGAAACGAAACTCAACTCTTTGGCCTAATTTTTATGCTCTAAATTTATTAATTTGATTTTATTCTTATTTTTATTTAATCGTTAGTTAAATTTTAATTTCTATACAACACGTTTGATACTCACTAAATACGTTTAATTTTTTTTTTTTAAAGCCCAATTCGATACTGTGTTTTAAAATACCGCCCATATTTTCCTGTTAGCATCACCAGGTATTAAATGAGCATGCGTTCTAGTAAATTGTTATTGTAATGGCATCTTTTCGAAGAAGCCTTTCACTAAAAATATTGTTACATAAATCATTTTTCTCTGTTCCGCTTCTAGTATCAAATAGTGAATACTGTAATAACTAAAAATTCTATTACATGAAAAAGCATTTTCATTTTTGTGAATAGTTATTATTTGTCATCTCTTTTTGTCATTAATTTGGTAAAAAAATAAATAAAAAAAAGGAGAAAAACATGCTAAAAGAGTTTTTCACGTTTCTTCTGCAGATTACATAAATAAAATTCTTACGTTATTTACTTTAAAGTAATATATTTTAAATACCAACTTTTATATTTCCCAGTCAGCAATACTGGTAAAATCTCTAGTTAGGAACGCTGTTTGCAATATTTTGTTAGATGTACCAAATGAATATGATTTAAAATTTATTTTAGTGATAAAAAAAGTGAAATTTTAGCAATTTCTATTATACGGTTTCAGTAATTTTTTTTTTGGTGATATATATATTATAATCGTTTATACTTTTTCCAAAATTTATATAAATAAATATCAGATTTCGCATGGCAGATTATGTTTCTACATATTAGCGGATGTCATCAAAACAGATGATAGCTGAGTTTAAATAATGTTCCAATCAATTTTTATTTTTAAAATATGATTTTAAATTTTATTAAATCATTGATTTATTTATAGTTATGATTTATGAAGGAGCGGAATATTCTTTCTTCAGTTAAGTTTTAAGTTTTACATCGTAACCATCGAATATCATTATCTTTAATAACGCTTTTTAATATTGAGTAAATGAATAAAATGTTCAGTGAAGACAAGATATATTTTGGCCATTATACAGAATTAATTATAAGACAATCAGATATCAATATTACTTTTCATTTATGTTTTAACGTGTTTTCATTAAAAGAGCTAGTATTTTGAATTATTTCCTACATTGAAATTCTCATATCAATATTAATATAAAAAAAATTATAAGTGTCTCATGTTCTGTGTAATAGTTATTTATATAGTTATTTGGAGGCTGTCCACGTTATTAGGAAGAAACAGTCAAGGGTTGGGGGATATAAATTAATTATGGACGTCCATGATACTTTCAATTTTTTAATACCAAAAATATAATTTTTTAAATAACAACCTCTGCAAAATCAGATATAAGCCGACAGGGGTATGGAGCTGATCAAGAAATGACTAAAAATGTTAGACATCATTTATGGATGGTCGCTGAGCACAGTTTAGCATAACTTAAAAAAATGTAGAAACTAATAATTTTTGAAAATTTAATTTCAAGTTCCGTGATTTGATCTTTAGAGTAAACACATTTTGGCAAAATTTAATTTAAATGAAAATTACAATTTCTTATTTCATAACTAGAATAATATCGAATTTGTGAAGTGACTGCGGAAGACCTTTCGATATAAATATGAACAAATATTTGTAAATTTCCTAAAATCTTCAAACATTTAACAGCGAAATAAGGAACAATCACGGTACTTATATTTATATATATTTTTTTTAGAATATCTACCTGAAAGTAAATAGCTTACGCTATATTTCCATGTTTGTTTTTTCTTTATTTTACAACGAATAATAATATATATATATGTATTTACTTATACTATATAGAAATATTTAGGTATTATTTATAATGTACGAGCACAGCATACCATCCATATACATTTACATAAAACATGCGAATACCCGCGCACACTTGCGAGTTAGTTTCTCTTTTTATCGCATGTTTTTCTCCAACAAGATAAAAATTGTTATACAATTTTGATTCAGTCCTAGGCCATATTCCCTGACGAGTGCAAGAACATTTGAAGACGTTTTAATTATAAGTTTATATTCATAAAATTATGCAAAAATTATTAATAAATATATTTGGTGTATTCATTTAGTTCAACCCGTATGATTTTTTTGTTTTTTTTTTTTATTTGTAATAAAAAAACAAAAGTGAAATTTTGATGATAATTTCAACGAACAAATTAAAGTATTTGTCTTAAAAATTCAATTTTTATTTCATTTGATTTTTATTTGTTTCAATAATAATTTGTTTATGTTTTTAATTGTGTAGACTTTTAAGTGTAACCGAGTGAAATCAATTTATCATTATCTGTGATATTTTGTATGTGGAAGTCATATTATTATTTGTACGAATGAAATAATGTAAAAAAAAAAATTATTAAAAAATAAAAAATTAATAAATAAATAAATAAATAAATAAATAACTAAATAAATAAATAAATAAATAAATAAATAAATAAAAATCTATTTAAAAAAGTAAAATATTTAAAAAAATATACATAGTATACATAAAAAAAAAAAAAAATCGAATATAATTAATTTAGAAGTTTAATTACAAAAGTGATAGAAGTGTTTATTTGTGTTTTAAGGAATATACTTCTGCACTCAATTTTTGGATTAAATTGTAAAAATTCAAAGGATACGCAATTGAATGTCCGCCATTTTGAAAATTAGACGCCATCACCAAAATGCCAACAACACCAGCACCCCCAAAAATATTTTTCAGCGTCAGGGAAATTTATATAACCGGGCTCATTATAGCAACATTATTTATCACTAACGGTAATATATTATATTTTGCATTATATTTAATAAGCCTTTTACATAATAAGTTTTAGATAGATTCACCCAAATCACCTATGAATATAGGTTTTCTTGCATGTTATTGTATAATTAAGGATTATTTTAATGCGATATAGATTCAAACTTGTAATTGTTGTTAATTTTCCGGAAGGTTTTGAAAGAAATTTGGTTGTCATCAAATGGATAGATACATAGAAAATGTATAATATCAGGAACAATATTTAATGGATAATCGACATTTTCATTATACATATTGTCACGAATAAAAACATTGATTTAAATTTAACTGAGACTCATAAATGTATATCAAAACTACCAGTCATTTTGATAATTTTAGATAATTTCAATTTTTATTTATTATTTCACACGCTATTAGGTTCAATGACCTGGTTTATGTAAGAGCTTTTTGTTATTTTTATTTTTTATGTCAATCTCGGTGGCACAACCAACATAATACCTATTAAAACTGTTTTTTGTAATATTTTTTTTTTATTATTATTATTTTATCTTGAATGCATTTTATTTGGCCTTCAGGTCATTTAAACATTGTACGTTTAATTTGAATACAATCAGCGGCAAATTTGATTGTTTCAAGAAACTTGTGCTTAATTTGTTTTAAAATGGTATTTAATGTATTGAAAAAGTATCTGATTTGTTTATAAATTCATTGTATAGTCACTAGTCAGTTCAATGAAAACAATTAATTAGCAAAAGCTTATAAGTTTTATTCACACAGATAGTCCGATGAACTTCGTAAAACAGTTTCACATTACAAAAGTTTATTTTAATTTTATAAACTATTTTTATTATTTCGGGGGAAGCCGTGATGGAAAGGAAAAAGGTAGAAAGAAAAGCTCTTGATTTTGTGGGTATAGTTTATAGATGCAACTTTATTATGTAGAAAACTGAAGATTGTCTGTCCTCTATTAGGAAATCAAAAATTTAAATAATGGAGATTGAAACACTAGAAAACACTATAATTAATAAAATTAGGTAGGGCGAGTGGTATATTAGGCTATAAGCCAGTATAATGCCATTTATCACATTTAAAGTCCCAAGCTTGTACGTCTAACAGATTAAAGTCCTGGCAATAGTAACATATAAGTCTAGCAGACTGTTACTTACATATACCGCTACTTGTTTTTAGTAAATAATTAACGATATCATTAAACTTACTTCATCAAATTCATTAAAATAAAAGAAATATAATTTCTGAAGCAGAGTTTAAACAAATGTTAAAAATCGCCTAAATACTTTTATTATTTGCCTTCTTTTTTTTTTCAAATAAAACCAAACAAATCACTGGTTTTTAATGAATTAATCTATTGGCGATGAGGAAAATTTATGCAAATTTTTAGTATTTTAAAATTTGTTTTTATACATGTGATAATCCTCTCTGCAAACATTTGTTCAATAACTTGTAAAATGTACACTAGTAATACTGCATTTAATAAGTAATTGTATATATTTCGAATACATAAGATATTTGGACGAATAAAATAATGGATATGCAACGCAAGCATAAAATTTCAAGATAAGGTAAATAAAAAGGGGAGAACTTAATTACAATATCAATTCAGTTCAATTTATTCATGTACAGACGGATACAAAACTAGAAAATGTTTTTCTATTTGATTTTTAACTACACGGGCACGTGCGATATGTGCATTTACATTCTTTTCACTTTGTTTACTTTTTTTTCCGTTTGATTGAGGAATACGAAATCAGATAAGAGAGATGGTTTTCTATTATACTCCATTGAAATGAAATATTAATACTTTTAGCACACAGGTACCAATAAATATTTGTATGGTGTTACCTTTTTATTCTATCTTTATTTATTTTTATTCTTATTTGTACAGGAGCCTATATTTGGTTGTGTTGTATTGAAAATGGTAACACGATTGAGCTTTATATTATAAATTCTAACCTGGTTTCATATAAAACAAGAACAACTTTTACGTCTGTTACACCTACATGTCAAATTTTTTTTTTATTAAAATCAAATTTTAAATTGTACGTTCGCGAAAAATTGAGAAAAAAAAAATTAAAATATATTTTCTTTTGCGTATTTTAATGGAATTGTTAAACGTGTTTAATATATATACATATTCAATTGATTCTTTTATATAAGCAATACTCCATCAAATAGAAGAGGCTCTCGAGAAAGAAAAAAGATCGATTTATCGCCATTTATTTGGAGTGTTATTGAGATTTTTATTATCTTGCTACTTACCTATCAGCTATTTGAATTTGAAACAAGATTGATTTAAAATAAAAAATTGAATTTGATATGGCAAAGAATGTAAGTTTTTAAGTATTACCTTTGAAGATTTTTCGTTGTACAATGTACAACATGCTGCTTATACTTATTTGCAATCAACCTCGTATCTTAACAATTACAAAAATGAGTAATTTTTCACAAACCTTCAAACGAAAACAAAATGTATATTTTCTTATGAATATTTTGATGAGTACAAGTTATTCTTTTCTTATTTTTTTTTTATTAAATTACCTATTAAGTATACTTATTATTGTCTTGACTAGTGTTGCCACGAACTTCGGCCTGTTTCGGCGTTCCGG
>JAABKK020024994.1:7075-17179 GCA_011634745.2 Catotricha subobsoleta | reverse complement strand
AATAACAGAATAACAGAATAACAGATTTGTGATTGCAAGCGAACTAATATGCAAACTGCAGACATATATCATTTTTTCGAAACGCTGAAAACATTTTATTAATAATTACTAAATTTATCGATGAATATCAGTGATTAAAATTATTTTATTTTCTATTATATTAAAATAAACCATATCTTAGCTTCCTGGAGATTATTATAACTAAGGATTTCTAAATTGGTATTATGCTTATAGAACATGAATATAATAATATACAAATTATTGAACATAAATTGCTTTTCAGAATAATTTTTGGATAATTATAAGTCATTATAATACAATGAAGGTCATCCGTGTTCATATTAGCGTCTTACATTTTAATAAGTATAAAACTGAGGGCGTAGTACAATTATTGCGATGCAAAGAAGAATATTATAAATTATTCACCTTGTTGTGCCCTTGACCGACGAACCCCTAGAGCCTATATACTTTATTCAACCCCATGTCTACTTTTATAACCATTTTGTTTCACTGATGGTGTATAGCTTACCAGATATCAGATTCACTTCATCCCGATACATACAAACTTTCTCGGTTGGCTTTGTAATCGTGAATATTACCTACCTACACTATATGTTATCTACTGTTGGAAAACTAAATTCAAATACAAACACACATTTTGATATATTATAAATGTCACGTTATACATATATTCTAGTTAGATTATATATTTGTATATTATCCCTGTACCAATGATGATGCCTGCTGTTGCCTCAGACTCATACTCTTAACAAATATATTTCGTTTTATTTAATATTCTCTTTGTGGAATATTAATACATAAACATAGAGTTTAATCAGGAGTATTTATCTAGAGTTGATATGCTGATGACGACATCAATAAACAAACTTAAGAAAATGACAAAATTATATAAAAATTAACAAAAATTAATAATAATTTTGACTGTAACACATCTAGTATTGCTTATGAAATATTACTTATACCTACAACAATATTCACTTAAACAGATTAATATCGAAAATATGATAGTAGTTAGTCCTGGTTAAATATTATGTCTATGTTGATGATGGAAAATTGATTATCTCTTCGCTTGAAAACACAAACATCTACATAATACTATTATTATACATCACGACCTCAACATTTATACAAAATGATGGAAAATTATTTTGAAATTGATGATTGGAAAATTTTCTATTAGATTTTCATAATAAAACCTGTTCCACTCTTTATATAATTAGATAATAAGAGGGTGGGATGAGTTTTACCATACTATAAATTAAAATTGATTTGCGGTAAAATAATATAAAAATATTTTTTTTTCCAGAAAATATTGTCTTTAATATATTTTTACATTTCAAATAAAAAAGGTGTCATTCTTGATTACCGTTATTTTTTTTATTATCATTTCTTTTTTTCTTTGTGAAGCGCATCTGCGAAATATCCGATTCTTAATATCCGGATCTTTATTTAAAGAGCTTTTTTTATTGCAATCATAAAAATGGACTTCTATTTTTTTTCTTTTTTGTGATTTGACGTAGGCAGAAGAGATGTTATATTCAAATATGTAAGAGATTATCATCATATGGTTGAAACATTTTTCTTGTCGGTACTATAAATTTTTTGCTACATTTATTTTGAATCAAATGAAAATTATATAAGGGTGGAAGTAGTTCTTTTTGCGTATAATATGCATGCTTATGTATTTATTAAGATTGACTCATATTTTTGGTTGTATTTTCAGCTAACAATCAATTTATCGAAAAATGTTGAATTTTTTTTTTTCTTTTTCTATTTGTTTCATCAATATTTGCAGCGTGTTTTGGATATAGGTTCTAAAAATATATGATTTCTACGTTAAATAAAGCCTTAAAATGCTGACTAAGGGATTTCTATACAATTTGTATTTACTGGAGTTTCTTATTTTTTTTTTCTTCACTTTTTTTTCTTTTTGTAAAACTGAATTGTGTGTTAATCGTCTGGAAGAAATGTCCATTGTGAATAAATCTATTTCGGTTTAATATTTTTATAATGCAATAAGAAAAAGTTAGCTAAAGAAAATTGGATGAAGCATATTTTTTATTGCATATTATGGTCGTATAAAAAATATATTTCCTAGCAAAGGTTATAAAGGGAATTATTTTTAGTGAAATGTACAAATAACAAAGCTAAAAAAATAAAAAAAAAATGTAATGGGAAAAACATTCTAATCATTCATATATTGGTTCTAATTTTATGTTTTTCTTTTGGTCCAGAAAATATCGAGAAAATACTTATTTCGTAATTTTGAAATAAGACAAAATGAACACATATATGTAACTTATAAAATTTATAGTTTTAGACACTTACCAAACATTCATTTTGTTTCCATTAGTTATATGTCACGTATAGGAATTAATTCTTATTCTCAACAGAGTACAATGCAATTTATCTTATTCTGTAATGTATCGTACTATGACATATATTTTATATTATACTCAATCCACAGTATTTATATAGTACTAGCTGTTTATTCGCTAGCTAAAATTAATATGGAAGAGAGTTTACGTATGACTAAATATATTAATATTATTTATATAAATATGTAGGTATATGAGATTATCATTTGACGTTTTTGTTTGGTATTTTCTTATGAGCCTTGTATTTGTATATATTCTATTGGTGATTATATTCATAATACATTATTAATACATTCAACATAATTTAAAATTCTCTTTCATTAATGTTATTTGTTAACTGATTATTAAAAGCTTTTGTTTGTATTTTACGAAGAGAAAGATTTGTTTGGAGTCAAAAGCCGATAATTAATTTTCATTATTTCAAAAAATTGTCTTTGAATAAAACAGATTCATTAGAGGCAAAGCCTTTTAAAATTCAGCTTATAAATAAATGTATTTGAAGAAAGTTATTGCTTATAATAATGCGACTTGAAAGTAAGTTTTGTAAGAGTGAGGAAAAATAATTTAAAATGTTTTATGAAAAGAAGTAGAATACTTTTTGTAACTAAAGATTGCAAAGTTTTGAAACGCTTCTGAAATAGAGACTTCTAAAATAAGATTTTAAAAAATTTTAAACTGGAAATTACTCTTAAAAATCTATGGAGTTTTCTTTTTAATGCTTTTTCACAATTTCAGCATAGTTTATAATTTTCGGTTTGTCTTTTCTGTTGTATTTTGTATTTACCTACAAATTGCAAGTTTAGATTACTCTGCGTATACAGAAGCAGTACGTTGTCACGTTTAAAATACGTATTTATCCTTATCTAAAATCAAATGCTTCGTTTCCAAGAAAAATTATTTATGACTGAGTCTATTAAAAAGAATGTAACCAAGCAAAAATGAGAATCGTATTGAGTTAAGTTTCTATGATATCTAAAATTGATCTTATACTCTTTTCTTGGAATGTATTGACAGTAAGCAGAATGCTTAAATCAGTTTCTATAACAACTAAATTAATTAAAAGTATTTGAAACCATAAAATTTCTTATATTAAAGGAATATCATTTAACTTTTATCAATATTTAATAACATGAATGAAGTGTTTTCTAAACGTGTTTAACTTTGATAATGAAAAATTAAATAGTCATCAATATAAAAGATATACCAACATCATTGTTTTAATTTTAAGTTCTATTTAGATACAATTTTATTTGCTATATATCTGGCGTCAATAAAACCTACAATAAAAAAAATAATATAATTGTTTTAAGAGCATGAAAATGAATAATTAAATTTGCTAAATTCATCATTCAAACAGAAAAATTCTCAAGTTACAAGCTATCAATATTGTTTATTTTCAACATTATTTATATTTTGTGAAAATGATTTATTTTCTTTTGATAATAAAATAATTTAAATTTATTTTATTTTTATTTTGTTGAATTATATATCAGTAATGAAAACATTTTTTATCGCTCTTATTCCACATGTAATTTAAAAAAATAATTTATTTTTGTTTTCAGCAAATAATATTTAAAACTTTTATGTATTGAATAAGTAGAATTCAAATATTATTAAATAACCGAAATGATAAAAATAAAAGATAATTATATTTCGCAGAAATCATTGGTTTTATCAAAACATTTCGCAGAATTTTATGATCAAATTTCGTCGCAAATAATATTTCAGAATTTACGATAATATATTTGCGGAAAAATATCCTTGAATATAAATTTGGCAAATGGAGCCGCAATTTAAATCAACAGCAATATAGAAAATCTTGTATTTATTTATTTGTTAAGTACTGATTCTTATAATTTTAATTATTCAGATAATATTTAAACGAATATTATATTTTTTTAAATTAATGTTAGCAGCAATGAGCTAAAGAAAGCCTTTCTTAAGTGTTAATTATTTCATAGAAAATCAGCGTCAACAAAAAAAGCTCTAGCTTAAAATTCATTTATCACATATATTTTAACATAAGACGTATAATCTCATGAGAGACAACAAAGAAGAACTTGGGTGTGTAGTTAAACGAGATTATAAAGTGAATTACAAATTAAATTCCATACATTTAACACATATATTTCTTTAGCATTGTCAGTACAATGACAATGCCTAAATAATATTACTCCCTAATGAATATTTTTCATATACTTGGAAAAAATAAAATAATAAAATATTTATCTAAAAAAAGAAAAATAATTTAAGATAAGTGTGCTGTTGAAGAATTTTCTTATTTACAAAAATTCGTCGAAAAATATAGTAGTCATCTGTTCCATATTATAGATGATGTTAGAAAATTGGTTTCATTTTGTCGTGTTTATTTCTACCACCCTTATTCCTCTTCGCCAATCCAAATTCCATTCTACTTATGTTAAAGGTTGACTAGTCTAAGCGCCAATTTCTCTCTAATGCAAAAAAAAAAAATATTAAAGACAATTTAATGTGTACGCGGATATTTTGTCTGCCGTGGATTTTTTCTTTAGTCATTCATAAATCATTAAAACTACTATAATAATTATTAATTTTAAAGCATATACTTATACATTATACATACAGAAAAAAAAAATAGATTTATTAATACATAATATAAACATTAAACTATATTATTATCCTTTGCTACTTTGTTAAGAACTTTACCTTCTATTCCTTATTGCTAATTATATTATATAGAAATACTGTTGAATATAATCATTCCATAATAATTTTGGTAACTTGCATTTAAATCCAGAATTAGCTTAATTTATAAAGATTTATTTGCTATTTGTATCCAATGATCATTCTCAGTTATTGGGCTCAATTCCTTACATTACTGCTTTGAAATTCTATGTCAAACAAAAATTATTCAATTTTCATAAATTCTACCAACAAAATAAACTAAATTTAAAATTTATTTATAGATATACATTTAATATTTAAAAAAATATTTTTTGGCACTTAACCGACTTTCGTAATCAAACTGTAGCATTGTAGTTTATACGTTATAGATTATGATGAGATTTTCTTTTATGTCTGCTCTTATAAGCTATATGTTCTATCTATATCCCGAACCATAGTGTTTAATACTTGCTTCAAATACTTCTAAGGTAGATAGAATTTAATAAAAAAAAAATTAATTAAGCTTCTTTTTGAAGCAATGGCGTATATGAATATAGTTTTTGTTTTTATTTTCGTACAATGAGTTAATATATTTTCTTATTATAGACAGGGATGGGCACATTATATGAAAAATGTAAATTCTAATTCAAAAAGTATTTCAATAAAAAGAAAATGTTATTATAGTTGAATTAATGTAAATTGTAATTCATTATAAATTACAACTAATAATTACATTTTTAAAAAATTACCAGAAAATCCTGTAAAAATAGTAAACAATAACAATATTAATTTAAGTAGGTATATAATTTTAAATAAAATAAAGTAAAAGTATCGTAATTGTGTGAAATATAATTTAATTTATTATACTATATATTACAAAACAATTTTTTTTTTTTTTTAAATATAACGAATTAAGTATATTATTTACACGCACGAAAATGTCATGAATTAATATTATATAAAATGTTAAGAAAATATAATTGAAATAATTTAATTCAAAATGTAATGAATTATGTAATAGAATTTCAAGTAATTACATTACGCCCATCCCTGCTACACGTACTTAAGCTGTTACATAATCAAAGAAATAATTCTTTTTAATATGTATTATAATGAAATATGAAAATAGTACTTAAATGCAGAGAATTATAAAAACTTTTACAATAAATAACTGTAAAATGTATATATTTATATGTATATATATATACTTATTACATGATACTTATATTAAAATGCAAAGAGTGTGTTCAGAAAAAATGAATTGTTTATTTAACTAACGATTTAAAACAAACGAAAAACCAATAATTATCAATAAATGATTTTTAACGGTCTATTACATATTTATCTTTTATAGGCTGAACTTTTGACGTCAATTCGAAAATATTTCATAAACTATTGGTCGCATAATTGGTCAGGAACATTTGAAAGTTTGAAGTTTGAAAATTCATGAAATTTCAGTTCAAGGTTTATAAAATAAGTATTATTACAATTATAATGCTAGATGATTAGCGTGTAATTATAGTGAAGTAAAAATTCGAAAAATCTTCATATGTAAAATAATTAAATATATTGATTAAAAAGTAATTAAGACCAAAAAATAAATTTATAGAAGAAAATCAAAAACTGTAACTAAAAATAAAAATAAATTAAATGCAATACATTATTATTGAATAATTAAGTTTCTTATGTGCTTAACTCTGATTTTAAGATATCTTTCTTCAATATCAAATGTCAGAATTTTCATTTCATCATAAGTTATAATTGGTCGAATGACAGTTTTATAAATTATATCTTTATTAATAATAGACAATTATACTTTAATTACTAAATAATTTGTTTAACAATTACAATTAGAATCGATCCACTTTTATATCGCACACGCTAGTGGCCTTTACTCCACTGGCATTAGAGTAAATACAGCACTGCCAATCAATGGTTATCAAGTAAGTAATAAAATGTATAATTTACAAGATTTTTATAATAATTCGCTTGATCGTTTTAAAATAATGCCATATTCTTTGATAATGCTATAAAGCAATATGTTTTTACAATTAGTTATTGATCGTTATAGTTATAGGCTTTTTTTATATTAAGTACGCTAGAATGTGTTTAGTGAGATATTTCATGTATTTATTAATACAATTTGATTCTAGAAAAATCAACTATACCCTTCGATTATTTACATTTCTTATTTTGGGGAAGCTTTCATGATTTATTATCAAATAAATGTTTCTACTTAATATAGAAAATTACGTATTTAATAATATACAAATATTTATTGTACTTTCCCATTCAAAATAAATAAATAAATGAAAATTATTTACTATTGCATTGAGGAGGGATTTTTTTTTGTACTTTAACCCTTAATTTGATTGATATTTAATATTAACATTTATTGGAACTTATAATATTATCTAACAACAACAACAACATCAAAAACAGATTTAAATATGCATATTTACATTAAGATGGATCTATAAAAGCAAATAATGTTTAAAATAATAACCTAATACATAAGTACTTTGTAGTCTATAATACGGGTGATCTATATACAGTAGGGCGACCAGAAAAAAAATGTTTTCATTTTCAAGAAAAGACCCCCCACATAATATTTTATAATAATTAGACTAAAGTTTAAATGTATTATATGCAGTAAATTTACACAAAGTTTATGTATAGACCGTAACCATCAAGAGTTAGACTCAGTATATACTGATATGTGTTTAAAATTACCTACTGAGACATAACACTTAAAGAAAAATAGTTTTATTTACCGATAAAAAAATACTCAATTTAGCTGTATTTTTTACAAATGAAAAACGGTGGCTATTGAAATTTTGCAAAAATTGAAAAAAAATCATTATCTCAAAACTCATAATCCCTGAATGTCCCCAGATAGATTTATAGATATATCACGAATTTGGCACCTTTACTTTATATTGACTTTATTTATCTTATTTATAGATATATTATATTATATTTTATCTTTATTCAAACAAAACCTGAATTTTGTAAAGATTCACAAATATATAATTGCAATATCTGTGATAGCAATATCTTCAAAGAATCTTTATTAAATCTATATTTAAAGAAAAAAACCTTTTCCAAAATGCTATGATTCGTTGGCTGTTTTAAAAATACGAACTTCACACAAAAAAAATAATATTATGGTCCCATCAGCTTAACATCTGGTCAGGGTTTTAATAGTTTTTAATAGTAAGATAATTTAATTAGCGTTACAGCGGTACGAAAATAGGGTATACTTTGATGAACTATTCCCGAAGTAATGATCATTTTAATGAAGATCTGTGTTTTTATACCATATGAAAAAAACAGCAAAAATTCTGTGTAAAATTAAATTAATAACTTTTTTATGGAATTGAAGCAAACGGAAATCAAATTTAAAAGAAATTTCTGAAATTACAGTTCGCTCAATTACTAACATCAAAATCGATTAGAGTCACCACTTTAGTCAATAATAATTCTGCTAAAATGAAATATGTCACACTAATGTAGGGAAGTTTCTATTTTCATGGTAATTTTTCTAAAATCAAAATTATCAGAAATATTTAAAAAAAAAAAACAAACGGATCTAAAAATAGTAACTGAGCCAAATATAACCTGGTATTTCAAGATAATTGTGAACTGGCACTGTTAAAATTCTGGTGCACAACTATACGATTTATAAATCGATAAAGATCGATATAGTTGTAGTAAAGAAATTCAATAAAAGCAAAAACCTGTATCGCATCGACACCCATTATTTATTTAATCTGTATTGATTTGACTTTTATCGCATTTAAATATTATTAAAACTATAATTTTGTATGTGTATAATCTTTACTTACTAGATCTGATATCTATACTCTAGCGAATATATATTGATTAACTTTATCGAAACTATATAGAATAAAGATTTTCGATATAGTTCCTTTACAGGTTTTATACCGCATGGTCGTACGGGACATAATCAATCTACCATAGTTTAGAAAAGTGTAATATTCTACACCACCCTAATATCTATTATCTATATCGATGTATAAATCAAATTATATTGCAGTCACATGTCGTTCGTTCTATCATCAAATGTGTGTAGTACTATATATTACATATATTCTGGATTATATGAATAATTAAATATGTAACCAAATATTTTCAAATACGAACAATTTCAAATTATAACTACATAAATTGAATTATAACGAAACAAAAGGGTGCTTTTGAGGAATTGTATTGCTTTAAAATTTAATTTTAGATAAAGAGCTAATTTAAAGCATTTATCTCGAGCTCACAGAATAAATTATTCTGGTTCAAAATTCGTTATAACGTTACATGATTTTATCCTTTAATTGAGTATTTTTCTGTATCCAATGATAAATAAAACAATTTCATTAATTTTACCTTTTGGGAAAACTAACATTCCCTTCATCAGAAGACTTTTCTGTTTTAATCAGAAAATAAATTAAATTTTAATTGCATAAACATCAACATACATTGTTGTGACTAATTAATAAACTATTAAATTATAAGTAAAGCGCTGTTCATATATTACCAGGGTTTCTACACTACTTGAAACCTCTTTAATTCTTTAAAAAGTCGGTAAAAGAAATTAGTATTTAAAAAGTCTTTTATAAGTCTTAAATCTTGTTATTTCCATAATATATATTTTTTTTCTAGAGTATTTTTTATATTTTTATGATAACACTGACATTTATAATTATACAAGAATATAATATCAATGGAGTTGTTATTTTTTAATAAAATATTTGGACTTAAAACTAAAATAAAGCGATTTAAATATTTAAAACATTGGGTTTGTAAAAAAAGATTTTCGATAAAGTTCGTTGAATTCAAATCAGTTTGATTCGATCGTTATTTGCTGACTGTTTTGACACGATATTTAATTTGTACTGAAAACAATTAATAATGATAAAAAAAAAAACTATAAACTTTTAGTAAGATTGAGTAAGACACAAAAACAAAATCAACCCATTAAAATAAAAATAAAATAAAATAGGAAAACGACGTTTAATTAATCAAATTGTTCGAATTGAGCTTTGTC
>JAABKK020024983.1:0-17187 GCA_011634745.2 Catotricha subobsoleta | reverse complement strand
CTTAACGACATATACATAAGGTCTATTTTCCTTTCGAAGAAAAATGGATGTGCGACAAAACAACTCTCAGCCGACGACATATAACAAAATCTGAGAAAATCCTCTTAAAGCGTAAAAACATTTGTGTATGTTCCCTCATGAGCCGTTTTGTAAAACATAAATAAATAAGAATTCGCATAATATTATGATTTTAGCATACCTAGAACATGCACATTTAGAATAATTATTTTTGCAATTCCAAATTTGCATATTACGAAATATATTTTAACTTTTTTAAATTATGAGTTATGCAGTCCTTTGGCATTTCACCAAATGCCAAGCTAATAATGCGGCACTGAAAAAAGACTACGTGATCTATCACTTTTTTTCTTATCTCTCTCTTATCGCACCCAACACGTTTTCTCAATTAAAAAAAAGAAAAGAGAAATAAATTCGGGTGAATTAAAATATTATGTATTAAGATATGCTGTTTTTTACAATATTTTAATTATAAAATCGTTGCTATCATTTTATATTATATTGATATATGAAAAAATAACGAGCATGGCTCATTTTCGCGAAAAACGAGTACAGTCATGCTCACGACATATATTAGTATCGATATATTAGTATGCCAACCCAAACCGAGAACAAATTCCTATATTGATATTTCACGAAAACGAATCCTGATTCCTGATTTCCTGTTTCTTTTTCTTTAAAGATTAAAATTAACACCACATAAGCATATATGTTTTTTGAAGTAAAGATACAGAAAGACAAGACAGACAGGACAGACAATGAGGGTGGTTTAGTCAAGTTTAACCGAGTTGAATTTTAACAAAAGCTCAGTTTACACGAGACTCGTGGGTTACACTAGTTGATGCTTACCGCCCTAGGTATGCTTCAAAATTTCATTTTAACTTATTTACCGTTTATTCGATACTTACCGTAATACTTAACGCTAATATTATATTCCAATAAATTTTATTACTTGATAGAATAAAAATTTTACTTACAGCTGAAATGAAAATGATTTTTGTTTTAATGATTCAGTATTTTTTTTTTTTTTTGTAAATGAGAAAGAGATACCGTATTTCCAATTCCATCAGTCCTTTTTAAGAACATCAGTCAGATTAAATTATAAATCAATAATCGATATTAATAATTCCTCAATAAGAATAATAGTTTCCATGTTTATCAGAATTCTTTGTTTACCTCTAATAGATCTTTTAAATTAATTGAGACTCTTAATTACAATGAATATTAAGAGATGTTTAGCTACAATATTTTATTAATTTATTTATTACAATTAAATAGTAAATATATTTAAAAATATGTATAAAACTTTGGCACAACAATTTACTAAATTTTAATTTTATTAATTTATTATTTTGAGACTAATTCTTAAGTTCTATAAATTTATTAATTAGAAAAATTAGCGTAGCACACAAAAATAATCCAAAAAAAAACGCTTAAAAATTAATTTCTCGATATAGAAAGCTAATGAATTTCTGATTTATGATTAATTACAGTTATGAATAAATTAAGTAATAGCATATTCGATTTGTTACATAAATTCTTCGAATATGTTAAAGATTTGATTTGATTGTTAAATAGCTAAACTATCTGAAGTGATACAATCAATTCGTACAATCGAAATGCTTTAATTTAGTGTTATTTGTGTGTTAAAATTCAGTTAGGTTTTATGTATAAGTTCATTATATTTGAAATGTTCATTCAAATGCTGATTTTGTGTTAAATGCACAACTGACAATTAGTTCATAATTTTCATGATTTCCAGGTAAACAAGACAGTTATTATCCTTCTTCTTTTTTTTAGAAGTAAGGATTCGAATTCAAATTTTAAATATTGTTTATAGTATAGAATTCCAGTGCATCATTCTATTTCAATCAACTGTAATCGTAGCGCAAATAAACAAAAACTGAAACAATTGCTGTAGTATTTATCACCGTGGTTTGTTAAAAATAACATATTTTGATGGTTTCAATAGTTTCAATTTAATTTAAATAATTATGATGAAAATCATGAAAAATATATTTAGCTATCTGTTGTTTGAGGAAGCACAGATGTGATACTGCAAGGTTGGTCATCGCTTGGAAAAAGAAAACCTTTTCATCTAATTTAATTATGAGTAACCGATTTAAGAAAAAAGAACAAGATTGTCACAGCAATTTTATAAAAAATAATTATGCATTATTAAATCTCTGTAATTAATTGCAAACGATTAAAATTATAATTCAGAGACTTATTTCAGCAACAAAAAAGATGATTGTGTAACTAACTTAAATATCATTTAAAGTGAACTCAATAACTTTATGGGCATGTTACTTATAATCATCAAATAATGTAACATTTCTATAGTCTGCTTTACAAGGCATTATTTTATATTATTTTTTTCTTAGATTATTAGTAAATTTATGCAACCTTTCATAAATATTACCATTATCAAGTTGTTTTCTGATACAGTAAACAGCAACGCAACCGCTTCAGATATACTTTACGTTGTGCACTAAATATACTTCTCTGTAAATTAATGTGAATCTGTTTTCAATTGCTAATAAATGTTATAAACATTTTTCGTTTTCTTAGTTTTTTGTTATTTATATTAATTTTTAAAATAGAGATTCTTTGTTTATCACTTAACATACGTATTTTAAAATAATTTTGATTTTTGATTTTGTTTTAGACTTAATATAAATTTTTTAAAACTAAATTACGTTGTTTTCGTTTTAAAAACAATTGCAGCGAGTAAAATGAAAGACGAAATATATAAATTTAAAATTCATCATGTCGAGTCAATGCTTCACCGAAATCAGTAGCTTGTGAACCAACAAACAGATCATATTTATCTAAAATTTCATCTTTTGTTAGTTTACCATCAGCATCTGTATCAGCTTCATAAATTAAATGTCTAGCTTCAGCTTCAGCATGATCAAAATCTGGTGGTATAATCCAATCACGTACTTCATCATTATTCATATAACCATCACTGTCTTTATCACGGTACGTTGCAAATGTTTCACGTTCGTTTTTAACCCAGTCTGGTTCTTCTTCACCATCCTCAGAACCTCTAAACATATCACCAATATATTCATCAACGGAAACTTTACCGTCATTATCTTTATCGATATCTTCTAATGTTTCAGCTACAACTATATCACGCATACGTGGACTTTCCTCGGGATGTAGAAATTCAGCAAATTCAGTACGTGTTAAACTATCATCACCACTACGATCAGCGACACTCCATCTGCGTCTATCACGTGATAACATTGCCTTGTAAGAAAATCCTTCATCGTCTTTTTCTAAATCTTGTGGATCCATTTCATCCATAAATCCATAGACTGTTTTACGATAACTCTAAAAAATTAAAATAAGAAAATAATTAGAAAACATTTTTATTTTAATAGATTGGTTTTGTTGCTCCTGTATATAACATTATATATTTTCTTTTCATTATTAAAAAAGAAAATTTCTACGTAAATAATTATTTTATTTATTTGTTCTAAGAGAAAATATTGGAAATGTGAAATATCCTCAAGTATTAATTAAAAAATATTGATTTTGCTTTAAAGATAAGAAAGTGATCCAAGATTAAGATAAACCTCACTGTAATAATTTATCAACAGTTAATTCAATTTCGCATTACATTTATCTGCATACGTTGATAAATATTCCTCCAAAGCTATATATTGCAAGAAGAAAATAAAAGCAGATATAAAAGAAACAAAACAAAGTAAACCTGATTTGCTGTCTATTTTCTTTACTACAAACCAAATTTCGATCTATTATTAACTATTAAAGAAAACTAGAATAAAAAGTGTCGCGTCGAAAAATTTATATTGAACCAGAAATTCATAATATTAAATCATAATTTTTTAACATAGCCCCTCCCCCCCCACCATACTAACGTAAATATTATAAACTAACAACATATATATTCAATAAATATTATTCACCTTTGAGAAAAACAATTTATATTACAATAAACAACCAATTCATTTTCATAACAACAACAAAAATATCATCAACATTTATATTTATAATTTCTATTAAGTATTATAATGAGAACGATTTTATTTCATGCGCGGTCTTTCATCAACGTTACCAATCTGATAAATAAATATGTTGTCGTGCCTCCAAATTTTTAAAAAGACAAATACAAATACAAAAAAATAAACGGTAATAAGAAATTTTTAGTAAGTACGATTATTTTCACATTATATAATCATTTTTATTATGGTTTTAAGCGAGTTAAGTAATTTTAACACATATAACAATCCTTATATTTGAATACCATAATAATAAAAACTATATATATTCTATTTAATATATACCTATATTATAACTGTGTATTAGATGTGCATATACGATTATTAGCGGTAGGTAAAATAGATAGGACTTGTGATATTTATAATATGTACTTATAATATATATGAATACGTCGTATAAATGCCACAAGCAAAGCAAGATCAATTCCCTAACTGAATCTCTTTATCTCACTAAGCTATACAATAGTTATATTATAATATGTGTTTGAAATATTATTGAACACATAAAAAAAAATATATTTTTGCATATTCATTCACATAAATCAAATTTAATAATCAAACAATTTTTTTTTTAAATTATATTCTAGAAGATTACACAATAATAGAATGATAAGACGGTGTTCTTGTTATTTTATGTTTTATTAATAATAATAATTATAATTATAAATTAAGAAAATAGAAAAAAAGAAAAACTAAAGAATTTTTAACTCAAAAACTAGTTCAAAAAAAAAAAGTCATTATTTTTTTTACTAGAGAATAAAAAAAAAAAAATGAAGAAAAAATAAAAACATTAAAATCAACAACTTCCATGTTATATTTGTAGATGTTTCCACATAAAATATCGGTTATTGAAAATTCACAGACTTTTTGTAATATTGTTGAATAATCGACGTCCCCACCATGATTCTAAATCGAAAGCGCCAAAATCTTTAAGTATCGGACTCGGTGGATCATTATGATATACAACTTTTGTTGTTCTACTGACAGGTGTAATAATCACATCTGATGATGATGCTGGTGATGCTGGTGATGCTGGTGATAATGTTGATGATGTTACCATAGTTGTATGTGAATCTGTTGCATTATCAACTGTTCCATTCTGTTGATTATCATATGGATTTTGTGCAGCAACCATATTCCATGAGTCTCGTATATATTTTACCAATTCTTCATATTGTGGTGTTAGCGGTGGTTCTTGTTGTCCTGTCCGAGAATCTATATGATTTCGATGTGAATATGTTTTACGTAATTGCTGAAAAACGGGCTTCGCAACATTGATATCATTATCCCCGCCATTAACACCACCACCAATTTGTTCAATTGCACATTTTCGACTAATTTCCCGAATTGTCTCAATTTTTTCATAATTTTGTGATAAACCACTCCGTGTTTTAGCCACTAATTTACTTGGACCTTTATTAACGGTATACATATTATCTCTATTCAGTGTTGAAGTTTTTTCTATACTTTACAATATCAGATAATGTCTTTTCTTTTTACTTATTTTTTTCGTGTCCAACCAGCGAACAAAATTTTTAATATTATTACTTATTTTATTGAAATTTAGTTGTGGAAAATAAACTGTTGAATTGTCTGTCTTTAAGTAAGTCTGACAAACGTAATACATTGACTACCTTATGAAATGAAATTGTATGATCGGTTTTATATGAAAGCACACATAGTACAAAATACAATCAGAATACTTGTCTGTATTATACGTCAGTGTGTAGAATTTAACTGTATCGGTTTCAGTTTTTAAAGTATTCAATAGAAGCACCGAACTCAATACTTTGCCGTTTATAAATATATGCATACGACACAACAATATTAATTTATTTAACTTATTTAAATTGTCTATGCGTATTTTCGTTGTCACTGGCGTTGTAATATCACATAAAATATATTATTTTTATTTTGTTTTTCTATATTGAATATTAGTGTGCGATACACAGCGACTGAACATGTGATGAGTTATTTTAAGTTTTTCAACAATTTACATATACACGACTATTTTTTTATATTTAAAAGTTTTAACTATAATATCTTCTTATCGCCTATTGCTATATTAGCCTTTAAATAGATAGTTGGTTATTATTAAATGCTATAGACGCCCGTAATTTTTTTTCTAAATGGGGTCGAGAGGGTTTTAGGATTCTTTTTTTTTAAATATTTCTTTTACAACAGGCATAAAATAAAGTTGATATCGTTTCATAATAGGACGTATTAACTACGATAAAATATCAGATAACAGTTTTTTTTGTTAACTTTAGATTAATGTGCACACTAAATATCAAGAATCTATCGTAAAATATATAATGTATATATCTTTTTTAAAAGATAAGAAAATCCTAAAACTTAATTTGCTATTAATCACCATCTCTTTGAGAGTAATAAATTAACGGAAGCATTTCATTATTTCTCGTATTTTTAGAAGAAAACTTTGCATATGTTCTTGTACATTGTACATGTTCCCAAGTAATTTTATATGCCACTGCATTTATATATAGTCTGTGTAATGTTTACTTTCTGTAAGTGTGTGATTTGTGTTTTCTTTTTTTACTAACAAAGTATTTTTTTTTTAGAATTTTATAATCTTACGTCACGCGGAACTGAGTATCAAGATAAAATTTTAAAGAATTAAATATTGTTATTGTGGCAATCGTTATGTTTAATACTTTTTACTGTGATTAATTAAATCCAAATTCCCTGTAGAAATATGGTTCTATGTATAACGAATTGATTTGTTTATTCTTTAAATTACGCGATTACACACATTACACGATTCAATTTAATGAAATCAAATTCCCAAACTATCAATAATATTGATATTAATAAAATTGATTCGTGCACAGGGTACGGTGAATAAAAGACAAGGTTTTGCAAATTTAGGATCAAATATTACTTTAATTAGAAATTTTGAATCAGAATCAACTTACTCATGGACTTAATGATAAAACATTTTTGCCTTGTCCTTCTTTTACAATCGCTTACACCCAAAATTACAGATTATTTGAAGAACAGTTATATTCCGAACGAAAAGCAAAAAAAAAAGAAACTAAAAAATAAGATGTTTCAATGTGATTTCGTCCTCATTTGGAAAACATTATCCGCACTTCATGAAATAGTATTCAACATGACATAAAACACTGTCATTGCCATTATTATAGTATCTCAATGTTTTCAATTTGTTTTTGCCTTGAATTCTGATAGCATATGCTTAAGCTTATATTCTAAAATAAATCAATAAATAATAATAAAACACTTACCTCCCAAAGTAATTGTTCCAAATTTTCTGGATTATGCTGTTTCCACTGACGATCAACATCATCCTCAATATATCTACGTTGTGTAAATGAAATCCAATTTTTCAATTCGGACATATCAACAAATTTATCCTTGTCCGCATCAATTTTATCCACAATTATGCTGAAAATATGAATATAAATAAAAACAAATTAGTAAATCTTATAAATAATTCAATTTAATAATTATAACAATAATTTGCGATATTTCATCTCGTGTGTACATTAAAATTGTATTACCCAAACGGAAATGTACAATTTTATTTCTGCATAATTTTTTTTTATAACTAATAAAATGTAAAAATTATGAAACTGGTTTAATTAATATCTATGAAAATGCAAGGAATGATAATAAAATTATGCAATTCATTATTTTGTGTTGAGGCGTTCGCAATTAGATTGAACTAGATTTTAAATTATGAGCTTACTGATAAATCACAAAACTATTCAATTAATATATTAAGAAATTTGATTTCAGAGGAATAACTGAAACATAGACGAATTGCAAAAATTTATACACTAAACATAATGACGTATTGTTAGTATTTTATATTTATTAATTTATTTACAAATGTGAACATTTTTAACCAAAATATAATTTTTGATATCGATTCTTCCTTTCACCAGTTTCCCGAATCTTTTTCTGGCACTTATTTATTTCGCAATAATTAAATTAATATTACTGCTATTTATTTAGCATTTGTTGAAAGCTACAACTAGCCCTTTACTGTATATTTATTCTTTAGTAAAGATACGGTACATGCTTGGTTATCGGATTGCACAATAGTGTTCCAATACAAGGTCAATTCCTTTATAAAATCTAAAGCAAAAACTGACAATAGAATATCTCTGTTGGGTAATTTCCAATCTATGTCTTTATAAGAATGAAAAACAAAACCCTAAGTTCGTTAAGACGGAAACACTTATTATTTATAGGACTCAGTGTCAAACGTTCTTTCTCATATATGTTTTTTCTAAAAAGTCTGTATCATCAAATGAAACTAGAACTTGGTACATTAATTTAAAAATAAAATATGGTATAGAATTAGAATAAAAACATTTATAAAGAGAAGACAGCAAATTGTAAATATAAAAAACAATATGAAAGAGAAGTAGAACGGAACATCTGTGGCAATATAAATTAACTTACCCTAAGCGACGTCGGCTCTCCTCCGGTAGCAATTGATCGAATGTTTTTGCTTGATCTTCACCCAAAAATTGTTCATGATCATATTTTGTATCGTGATGAGTATCTTGTAAATCTTGTAAATGATTTGCGTGTGCTAGATGGTCAATATTATGATGTTCGTCTGGTTTTGGAATTGCTGTAGCTGTTACGACTAACAGCAAACAAACTGTTGTTGTTATTCCTAGCAATAACATTTTTACTCCCTGAAAATGTATAACAAAATATTTAAAAATAAAAACATATTAAATCACAATTATCTTCAAACAGCCCGAAAACTAATTCAATTATAATTTTTCAACCGATATTTGCAATCATTTATTTTTAAATAGAAATTTGTAAAGAATATAAAAATCTTCCAAATTCAATATTATTTTGTGTGCAGAAACTCACATTGACTATAAAAGTTCAAATAAAAACCGTGTAATCTGTACAAGAGTTGATAACTTTGTGTCATGACTAAAAATTTAACCCACATTATTTATATCACAACACATATTAAGCATATTTTCCGTTGATTGTTTCATATTTTATTTTATTATTTTTTTTTTGTCGTTTTTACATACATATATATGTGCACTCGTTAATTTGCGACGTACAGAAATCTCTTATCTTTTTGTTTTTATATAAAATGACCAATTTTAAATAGACTGGCTTACCGCCTAGCGGTATAGTAACATCTATAAAAAAAAACAAGAAGAAAAAACTTCTAGAACATTTTCATTCATTTACTTATATTTCAACTATAAAATTTTGACCATGTGTTTAAAATGTTGTGCTATTTTAATTATTAATAATTATTATTATTATCAATAGAATTAGACTAAAAAAAAATTGTAAAAATCAGGAAATAAGATATTTTACACTTGTTTGTACTTATATTCAAAATTGCTTGAAGATTCGTATTATCATTTAATTATAAATAATTAAAAATGTATTAAACGAAACATAAAATCATCGATATTAAAATTTAACTAGTCTTTTAATTTAATGAGTACTTAATTCAAATCTTATGTAAAACTTGAATGCTTAATAATCATCCGCATATTACCTGACGAGTGACGATACACCTATTTTCTTAAGATAGAGGTCCGATATCGATCTAATATCACATATTTAATAAATAAATACTATTTATATCGTTATATATGATCGATATTGGACCTCTATCTTAGAAGAAAGTAAAAATGTTAGTTCTAAGTTAATATCAACACATTGCAGACAGACTTATAAAGACATTTAAAGGAATATGTCTAAATACACTTCCATATTTATCTTTTTCTATAAGTATTCAATGAATTCAAATTACAGCAAATATTTACGGTTTTCAGAAAGTATTAAGTTTTCTATTAGGCGTAGATTTGATATTTATAATTAAGTATAATATATATCTCGGAAATAAAAATGTCAGTTGCTTTGAAATTTAATAATTGTATCTCACAAAAATAATTATGTTAATACGAAAAATTGATGAATAATATTAAATTGAATTGAATTGAATTGAATTGAATATAATTAAAGGAATATATCTAAAAAGAAATAACGAAAAGAAAAATAAAACGCAACAATTCTCAATCTAACTAAAAATATGTTTCATTTGAAACATAGAATATTTTAGACATTTCTAGAACTTATTGCTAATCTATCAAATCAACTTACCAATTGATATCATTTTCATTTAAGTGAAATTTGCTTTACCTATAAATAAGTTTTAATGTGATTTAAACATGCTATTAAACAATAAACGTGAAAAACAGATTGCTTAAAATAATTATGTGTATTTAGAACAAATAAAATTCATATTTATACCATCACAAACTGTATTAGAATAATGTTTTAAAGTTTGACGTGAAAATTTATTCGAAAATCACAAAATTTAATGAGCAATAATTTAAATAAAATATATAATTTTAATTGAAATTGACTTACCACCGTATTTGTACAAATATTTATTATATTTTTCAATTGATTTTTTTTTTATGTAAACAGCGCGTTGTGAATGATATAAATTCTTACAAATTATTTTATGATCACAATGTTTAGCGAAATAATGCTTTTTGCTTTTTGGTTTTTATTTCCAAGTTGTACAATTCCAACTCACAACAAAAAATCTGGTTCAGTGGTGGATTTTTATTGATATGTCTTGTTGACATTTCTGTGATTTTCTGCAAAATTTACTTTTACCAACATAAAAATTTAAAAAAGAATGTAAAAGGAAAAAGAGTAAAAGTGAGTTTACTTCTACTACTACTATTATTATCACTGAAGTTAACTAAAAAAAATCAAGATTTTAGATCTAAAATTGAAAAAAAAAACTGCTGATGCCGACAGAGAAAAAACTCGAGGGGTTTTCGACCGTTTGCCACTCTTAGATTTAATGCGTTCTATATTCAAATATTTAAAATATTCAGAAATATTCGCAATATTCTAAATATATTCACAAATTTATTGATTATTCACCGTTCTTTACAAATATTCAAAAATCTTCAGAAATATTCAAGAAAATTCAAAAATTTAATTTTGAATATTCAGAATATTCGAATATTATTCAAATCAAAATGCGTTTGTTCTGTATTCAGAAAGCGGCAAACCCCTCGAGAAAAGTGACCCCATCATCATCCACATACACACAAAGTTTCAGGTATTCCGTTGCGCGTGCTGCAGTACAAGAAATCAGGTGAAACGCGAAGTTTTCAAAGACGAACTGTACCTTTAGTTCTTGGAAGTGGGGCCTGTGCTCCAGTCAGATGGTCGACAAATTGCGAGGTTATATAAGAAAATCCAATGAGAAAAAAATCAAGTTGAAATTTCATGTATAACCCGTTTACCAGAGATAGCTTTACACGGGTAATAGAGACGAAATGTATAACTGCAATGCTCGATTTTAACGCCCATACTAGAAAGAAATACTCGTAATGACAATGAAAACGATGAATAGGAACGAAATTATGCAGCAAAATAACCAATTTTTCTAATTTTATCGAACTTTTCAAACTTCATCGATTTTTACGGGGGGGATTTGTATTTTTTCTTCTTTTTTTTTATTTTCACCATAATTCATGATTTCGTGTCCTCTTTCCAAAAATCGATGTCAACGATGGGGTTAGAAGATCGATCCACACTAGTATATATAAGTATATATATATATATGTTTACTAATTAAATTGTAACATAAGGCGTTGATGTTGTTGCTGGCGAAATAAATAAATATAAATAAATAAACATTAAACTCATTCTAAAATGTCAATGTTAACTTCCTGTTTAATAAACACTAACGCTGCGGTGTTTAAACACCAGAATTAATACAATACAACATAACCCCTCTTTCTTCGTGTTTGATCAGAGTTGACGGTACGTGAAAATTTGTGTGGATTTTATTTTTCCATTAATTTATTATTAATTTTAACAAAAAGTGTAAATTTTTATTATATTCATTAATCTAAATACTTAATAAATGTTAAATTATTAAAATTCAGTGAAATATTTTCTGCTGAATTGAATTATTTGTAAATTTAATTTCTCAAAAAAAGAGCTGTCACACGTGGCCCTCACAATAAGAATATTCCATTATATATTTATTTTTAATTCAATTTTGATTTTCTTATTTTGTTCATATTTTTTGCATTTCATTTTAAAAATATAAGACACTTTAAAGCAAATGTTGCTTTGTAAAAATCTTTATATAATTTGGGTTGGTTTGGTTTTTAAGCAAAATTTTTCATATTTGTTTTTCTTGTTTTTTTTTTTATAGAAATAATTCTGCAAAATGACAAACTCAAAAGGTTATCGCCGTGGTACTCGGGACATGTTCTCCCGTCCATACAAGAAGCACGGTGTTATTCCACTTTCAACATATATGAAAGTATACAAAATTGGAGATATTGTCGATATCAAGGTAAAACATTAATTAATAATAATTCGAAAACAAATTGAATCTGTGGGTTTGCCCCATTTAGAGAACGAACACTTGTGCAATTTTTATGTGAATAACGCAAAGACAAATAATTTTTTCTTGGACTTTGTTAATTAATTTCACATAAAAATAAAGTACAATTAAAATACCTCTTTATTACCATTCATTTCTAATTGTTTGTTTTCCTTTAGGGTAATGGTGCCGTACAAAAAGGTATGCCATATAAAGCATATCATGGTAAAACTGGTCGTGTATACAATGTAACACCACATGCTGTCGGTATCATTGTAAATAAACGTGTACGCGGTAAAATTCTACCAAAACGTATTAATGTCCGTGTTGAACATATTAAACACTCAAAATGTCGTGAAGATTTCTTGAGACGTGTTAAGGAAAACGAACGTTTATTACATGCCGCCAAAGAGAAGGGAAAATGGGTAGTATTGAGACGTCAACCCAAACAACCACGTAATGGAATTGTATTGAAAAATCCACCAGTTCCAATTGCATTAGCACCAATTCCATATGAATTTATCGCTTAATTTGTAATTTGAAAATTATTTTGAATATAAAATTATGAAAAAACCAACAAAATAACAAAACAAAAACTATCCTTGTTTTCTTTAAATTTTGGAATTGATATATGTAATTTTATTAAATTTTCTTTTTTGTTTTGTAGCATCAATTTATATAATTAACAAAAAAATATTGTTTCAAAAACACGTTTTAATTTTTAATAAATTAGACTGGATACATTGGAATTTCATAGAAATATATACACTAAAATTTGTCTGCTGCATATTATCATATCTGATGATGATTAGTTGAAAGTTTATGCGCATCGTAATAGGACGGTCGTGCTCAAGTTCCACAATCTCTTGACTGATAAAATAGAATGTATCCAGTTTCAGATGACTTTTGTATGTCTGATGTTAGGCCGTAGAAATCTTCAATAGCGGATGCTTCAATTTTCTGTAAAAAACGAGAAAAGAAAATTAAAGTATGTCTCATATTTTTCCAGGTCGAACTTAATTAAAAAAAAAGAAGAGTACTTGCTACTCAGAGAACTGCAATAACAAATCAAAATTGAGAATATTTAATTAATTCCAAATTCTCAAGTTAAATAATTCAATTCGATCATAATTTAACATGTTTTTTTTTTATTTATTTTTTTCGCATTTACCTTTCGATTTAAATCTACAGTTTAACAAAGAAAAATACTATCACTTACATCAACCATATCATCATCAAATAATAACCAGAAACCATGACTTTTAACAATGCTAATATAATGTCCACGATTTGGGCCAGAGCCACAGTGAATAACAACTGCCATCAAATCATACAATCGGTCTGGGTTAACAGCATCGTCAGACTAAGAAGAAAAAAAAAACAATTTGTATCAATCAAAAATATTTCAAACCATGACATCACACTTCGCACAAAAGCCTTTGCCAAAATCAGTAAATTGAAATCAATATTTTGGGAGCAACAGTCTGTAGCAAGGAGCAAAATATTAAAACTAGATTGGTTTTTTAAAAAGTGTGCATCAATTACTAATGACATTAATATACAAACCGTATTAAAAAGTCTGAGCTCCAATGGAAAAACGACACGATGTGAAACCTTAATATGTCGATTATACTGTTCCATATATTTAAATCGTTTCAAATGTAACGACAATATCATTGGCAATTTTTTCACACGCATTCGTTTCTGTGCCTCCTGATAATTGCAACAATTATCACATTTAAATTTATTATCACTGCACAATGTTTCAGTATTGCTAAAACATCGTAGACAATGCGTAATACTAGTATTTTGATCGACATCAACTTGTAAATCGAAAAAATGTTCATCCTTGCTGCTAACCGTTTCACAATTTAGGCAGCGTGTTTCACTTGTTAAGATGCCCTGAAATATTTCATGAACCCATGTTGGTTCCTGTGGCATTGAATTATTATTATTTGTTGCTGAATCACCGGTTGTAATGCCACCAAAACTAGTTTTATTATTACTAAAATTTGTGTTATTTGATGATGTTGATGAATTCTTTTGGCCACGTTCCGCTAATATTATCTCATTTATATGATTAATAAGAAAATTTAAAAATTCATGTGCATCTTGTTGCATATAATTATCGAACTCTTCCTTTTCCTTTCGTAAGCGCGCAATGAATTTTTTTGGTGCTATTGAACCAACTTTTTTCTTTTGGGTTGCAATCGAATAAAATAAATCGGCCAAACATGATAGCAATGTCTCTTTGGTACGTTTATTTTTTGCTTTATATTCTAGCACTTTTTCACGGAATGGCTTACAAAAATATAACGCTTGAAGAACCGAGTTGCTGTAACAAGTGTTCCCAAACTTAACAGAAAGAAAGAAAAAAAAAATTGTATTGCTATATAATGTTAATCTTTTCCATTGTTGCAATGACTAGTACCATCGAACGTCAATAAATATTTTAATTACAAATAATAAAAATTATTGAATATGCTTACATTTACCAATCCAAAGTAATGTTCATTTGGTGGAAATTGATCAGAGCCAATATCTCTTTCTAATTGAGATACATTTGCGCCCTAAAATCAAATTTAGTTTATTAAAAAAAAAAAAAAATGTTTATTTGGCTTAGGTTCATGTAAAATTTTATATATGGATCATGGAAAATATAGGAATTATTTGATAGAAATAAAACATACCATTTTATTTAAATATAAACATCAGAATTTAATTTAAAAAAGAAAATTACTTATTATTAATTCTATAATTAAGACTTTGCTAAAAATAAAAAAAAAAATTGAGACGGTGATTTGTGGTTTCCTTAGGATAGATTTTAATATTTTAATATAATTTTCAATACAATGAAATAAATGTAAAGTGTCAAACAAATCTTCTTATTTTTTTTTATTTTTTTGACAAATTTATTATTACAGTGGGTTAGTTTAATGCGATTTGCGCAAGGTGTATAAAGATAAGTATCCCACATTTGCAAAATATAATCAAAAAAAAAAAAATTATTGTTAGAACTTCTACCTCTCTACCTCTACTTCCCACTTACGTGCTCCCTTAATTTTTGGAAATACGCTCCAAACGTCACACTTTGCACTTAAACCTATAGTCTCTATATAAAATCATATATGTAGTGTAAAACGAAGAGCGTACTTATTCAATACTCATGACAACAAAGTACAAGTAAGACAGAGGTTTCGGAAACATCCTAAATCATTCTTTGGCATTCCACATAAACTATTTATTATATTGAAGATCTGTTAATTGATGGGTACCCGGTTTGGATGTGGTTCTTATTAAGATTAAATTGAGTCTGGTGTGAACAATATCTCTCTTGCAACTCACGGAAGTTTGAAACCCCATTTCTCACATTCATTATGTAGAGAAAATTTAAATTGTCTTTAAAAATAATTAACTTATCTTTGTTTTCTTACCTATTTGCAAATATTTCCTCTTCCATTTTTTCCTGTTTGTAGTAGACCAGTAATTATTCTCGCAGATACAGAATACAAAAATCTAGCAGGATTTATTCTACGAAAATATTATTTATTGTTCTGATTACCTTCTCAAATTCTTCGAACCGTAAAACAAAGATTTTGAATAATTGCTATTGCAAGTCCTAAAGAACATAATTTATTGAATAACAGTCAAGGAAGGATAATGAAAATTATTCATTTAATGGCTTATTAGTGCTTATTAACAGGGCCGTCGCGAGCACGAATCGGGGAAGCGCTTGGCTTCGGGCACTAGAATAAAAGGCGCAAAATAGTTAAACATTAAAAAAAAATTAAATACACCGCGCTATATTTGTATTTTAGTACTTCTTCTGCATTGTGCTCCTCTAGCAGCAAGCTATTATAAAAATAAAGCTAAGGGATATGGGCAGTAGGGTGGCAGATAACGGTTGATAGAAAAATCACATTTTGTCTGAAATATTCGTATGTAAATTTTCAGCCATATTAGTGTTTTCAAAACCTTGCGCAAAATCGACAAAGTTTTTATATTTTGATTTTTAAAAAAATGACAAGGAGACCCTTCCAAACAATTTTTTTTTTTTTTTAATAATGCCAAAGCTCTAGTCACGGATATTAAGAAAAAAGAATAGAACGATTACTTGACAGCATCTAGTTCGTAGTTGGGATGTTTTTTGTATATAATTTCGTGGTGGCGCCACTCCTGCTTTTTGGAAAACAAAACATGCAGCGCCTCCAAAAATATATGACATTCCATAAATTGCTCAACAGAGAACTAACGTGTAGGAATTGGTCTATTGTTTGTGAAAAATAATTATTCTATGTAGATTTGGGAGGAATCTTTTTTCAGTTTTTCAAAAGTTCCTTAGGGGCAGGGTTGCGGAGTATGTATCAAACACGATATTTTTAAATGGTAGCTCAGGGTGTTACGGATTTCTAACAACAAGATTCCCTGACTTTTTCCCAACTTATTCAATTTTTCAGGCATAAAAAATCTTGTATTATTGGAAAACGTTTAGAACTTCTCACATAAGTTTCCCCTTTAACTCATTGACAAAAAACCTTACGTGAAAAAAATTAGTAGATTCTCGACGATTCCACACTTTTGCCCCATAATTTCTTTTTCAAAAGAGCAGAAGTTTTATTTTTATATCGAAAGTTTCTTAAGGGGAAAACATTGGATAAAAAAAGAAAAATGTTGATCTTTTGGCGACTTTTTCTATTTTATCCATGAATCATAAATTTTTAA
>JAABKK020024972.1:0-17187 GCA_011634745.2 Catotricha subobsoleta | reverse complement strand
AAACCGTTTTGAAACCCTTTTGAAAAAAAATTAAAATAAATTAAATTATTTTTCAAAAGGGTTTCAAAACGGTTTCAAAATGGTTTCGAAACGGTTTCAAAATGGTTTCGAAACGGTTTCAAAACGGTTTCAGAAACGGTTTCGAAACGGTTTCAAAAAATTTTGGACCACCCTAATGTATATGTATTCGTTTGCTTCTTTTTTTTTTAATATATGTATTCGTTTTCATACCAAATCCCACTTCATAGCAGCTCTACCTCGAAGAAATCGCTTAATATGTAAAATGTCCTGCACTCTATGAATGATTATGATTTGTTTTATATGTGAAATATATAAATATATAAATATCAAAATCAAAATTATTATTATTTTTCTAATTCTAAATATATAAAGAATAGTGCAAGCAAATAAATAATATCGTCAGTTCTTCAACATTTGCTTATCGCAATTATATTCTTAAATACCAATCCAATTATATTCTTCTGATGGACATTTTCGACAATTTCAAAAATTAAGCTATATTTGCAAAAAACTTTATGTTAAAACTTTTATTATTAGATTTTACTTTTAAACATCTACAAAAACTACAACACAGTAAATTGTAAAAGAGAAGGAGAGTGTTAAAACTTAAAACTAAAAGAAAAATATTAGGTGCTTGGTGCTGGTGTTGGCATACTGTTAAAACTGAATGTTGAGGGTGGGTTTGAGCGTGGTGGACTAAAAGTATTTTACAGTGGATCCTTGTTGAAGATGAAAATTCAGTGTGATTTCTTTGACATGAAAAATATTCAACATATTAAAAAATGCAATTGTCTTTTAGAAAAGTTTTTGTTTAGTAGCACGTCTTGAAAATTAGTAATTTTTGTTCGTGCGATGTACATAAAAACACAGAAGAAAAATGCGCACACCAGATTTCTTATAATTCCCAGGAAACAAACATTTAGATAAGTTTGGTTTCATGTGGGTACTTATAAAAATAATATTTTCTTTCGATCTTATATGAATTGGAGAGCTAAAGCTAATATTTGAGCGCACTGTTCGCTAACGGTAATTGTTATTTCAGCAGACGCTGATAATTTGAGTTGTTCAGAAAGTTGATGGGCTGAAATTATTTTGAAATATTTTCGTTAAAACATTCGCGCAATTTTTAAATTTAAGTTTGACTTACTCCGTTTAATACAAAAAGTGTGACAATATTGAATGTAAGTAATTTAACTCTTTTTTTTCACTCAGTGCACTTACAAAATAACTTATTTCGAATAAGTTAGCAATGCACAATATGTACATTGTACATTGTACGTACAATGTATACGTACAGATGTTTTTTTTTTAATAATTAATTTAGAGAGTTAATAATTGTTTGTAAAATACATTAGAAATAATTATTAAAAATTCAAAATTTAATATAATCTTGATGTTTAGCTCTTCATTCAAGTGAAAAATTACAAAACGAATTTTATTGCATTGCAGTTACGATAGTGTAACTTGTTCAGTAATTTTTATGATAAACGAACAGAAAAAGAGAGTATATATAACGTAGCCATCAACAGTTTTCTATGAAGATGGTACGTGCGTATAATGCTCATGCTCAATTTAAAAGACTAAGTATTTATTATTCTAAATGCGAATATAGTTATTTATGGTCGAAATAATAAATAAAAAAAAAAGTAAAAGCATACACAGAACCCACCTTTAGCATAGATGATTCCTGAATCGCAAACCTCTTCAAATGGAAACCTCTTTAAATACTCGTAGACCATTTTAATAACTAAAACACAGAGTCACCAGTAATAAAATTTTGTGTTCCTCAATAACAATAACAATATGAATTGTTCCTTAAACGTTAAACCGGAGCTGGTGTATGTAACTGCAAACAGTCATTTGTTATGGTGTCGCTTGTCTATCTTACTATAATAGCAAAACAACACTCTATACTCTATAGTCAGTGCACATTGCTTTATTTTATTTATTTAATAATAAAAGATATATTTCTCCATGATGAATAAAATGATTTTTGCTATCACAAATTTTATGTGATGGAATAGAAATATAATTTGTCACCAAACCGTTATAAATATATATTTTTTGTATCTTAATTAAATTATATTTCTAACGGGCATGGTATGAATTTATGATTTATTAGATATAAATAGATAATGGGCGGGTATGTTTTTATTAAGGTTTTCTTCATTTTTTTTCGTCTTTTTTTTCATCTTTTTTTTTTTGGTTTGCATGCAAACTGTCAGAAAACTCAGAACTTTATGTGTTAGAGGATGGGAGGTAAAAATTAAATTTGATTAAATCTGTCGTAGGAAAAGCTTTCCAAATTTGAAATGTTTGAAGGTTGAGGTATCTTTAAAATAAATTAAAATATTAAATTGAACTGGTGATATTTATATCATACTTTTTTCTTCTTTTTTTTTTTTAAATAAGTTCTATTACAAAGAATTAAGAACGCACGTAGGTTTTATTTTAGCATCATTTATTTTCAAGTCAGTACGGTTTTGTCATATCATCCATCTTTCGTTCTTTAATTATTTTTTTTTTCTTCTAATTTGCAATATTTAATATTCAATATTTACCTCTCTTATAGAAAGCCAATAAAACATATTGTTTTTATTTATATTTTATTATTAATCAGTATACAATATTAAAATACCCTTAGGTAATTAAAATTAAAGCAACAAAAACTTTTTAGAAGGTTAAATAAGAAGGTTTCTTGCTACACCAAATTGAAAATATGCATTCATAAAATATATTTACTTACATGATTTTCTACACATAGCATTCTACAATCGCGACGCGCATTTACACATTTGGAATGATTTATGTGTGAGTAAATAAATAAAACTTTTACGTTTCAATTATATCTGTAATCATATGCGTACATATGCGTAAATGGTAGGTATAAGAAATTATGAAATTATAAAATAGTAAATAGTAAATACGCATTATGTATGCAATCATTTTTTTTAAATAGTCAGCAAATTGTAAGTATTAAGAATAAAAATACTTAAAATCAACAAAACCAAAACTTTTTATGGTAAATCAATGAATTTTGAAATTCATATGGTCTGATTGTGTAGAATTTAGATTTTTTTTTTTCATTTATTTTGGGGATTTTTCAATACGTTGCTGAAAATGAATGTCTGTGTATGACATGGTTCATTTAAAGGAAAAGGAAACTGAACTTTATAAAAACAAAATTTTCATTTTGTTTAAAATGTATCTGCATATCAAAACCATACGTAGCTCCAAAATGCATTCGCGCGGTAGGTAGAGGTATAAGCAAGCATATAAGATAAATTTTGTTTGTTTACGTTCATGCTTCATACATAAATTTCATAAAGCTTCAGGCTGAAAGTTATATAACCGAAACATTAACGTATTAAGTTTGTTCGTATTTTACCTCGTTTTGTAGACAATGCTATTTATACATAATTTTATGTATAAATTTAATAAAAATGTTAATAATCCGGCTATGTATTAAAATTGAATATATTGATAATGGCGTATACATTTATGTAGTGAAAAAAGAAGTTATTTACCTCGAAATGAATTCATTTACTTAGTTCAAGTAGTTTGTATTTTTACCCGTCACAAACAAGCTATAATGATAGCTAATTGATAATGGGTATGGAATGCTTATTATATTAATAAATATCCGTATTTATAATCAAGCAACAAAATACATTTTACTTATAATCGTGTATAATATAAATGAGTTCGGACCAACGTGGCTATTACTATTAGAGAAATAAGTATACAGTTTAAAAGTACTAAAATTTTAATCGACTAGCTGTCCCGATTAGGTAATACATAATTATATCATCATATCATGTAACTTAAGTTACATTAATTTGGTGAGACATCCTTTTTTCTATTCGATAATTGATGGTGTATTTTTCCGTTTGAGTTTCTTCCATTTCATAGAAAATACTATTTAAATAATCGGTAATTAGCACACCGAAAAAAAACAGCTCAAGCAAAATATATTTTTTTTAAGTCAAGACAAATTATACTGTGATGATATTTTATGTAATTCGAATTATTTGCTATTTCCGTATTTGATATTTATCGGTATTTTTAGTAGACATTTATAAATTGTGATATAACAACGATTTTCTACACTTGACCTTGACTTTATAAATTCATGTTTTCAATAACAATTAGTGCTGCTTAATTACTTTTGCCATTTAGTATTTGAATTAATACAATTATGTGTTTAAAATTTATAAGTTTACAATATTTTTGTAATGACGATTTCCATATTAAAGCGATCAAAAATTTGTCAAATTTCGTCTTATCACCGATGAAATTATAAATAAATTATATGAAAATGATACCAAATCAAATATTTTAGAGTTAAACCAGTTTTTCGAATTTTCTAATTATAAATTTCGAGAACAACGAGTTCTTAAGCTGTTATTTTTTATAGTCGGCGATTTTTCAAAATCTTGGTTATTTTCAAGCTTCAGTAACATTAAGCAAAATAAAAAAGAAATATATAGCAGAAATGATTGCTATTTTAAATTTAACTAGTCTCTTAAAATTTTGGTGGTTGGGTTTTGGACTAAATTCCTACTTTCTTTCTGTACCAAAAATCAAAGCATATCAAAGATTTCAAAAATCTTCATGTAATACTTTACAAAATATACTCTCCAATTCATCATTACATATTTGTCTTTTGTATAATTTATGATTTATAATAATTTTCACCTGTGCTATTAGTTATTAATGTTTAAAAAGAAAAGAAAAGAAAAATAAATAAATAAATACAGCACAGCATATGTATGTAATATGTATACATACATATATGTTAGTCTCATAAACGCCATCAATTATTTTTAAATACAAACACATAATTTTATATTTGGCTTGGTTTCAGCTAGTTAAGTAAATTGTTAAGAAGCGTTAAATAACAAAATATGCCATAAAAAAATTGTTTTATATTTATTTCAATCGACAACATCTATTTCCATTTCGATATTTATTAATGGATGTGTCAATTATGTATAGTACAAGCTTTGGTAAATAACTTATAACAAACATAACTACTTTTTCTTTAGGCCGTGAATTTATATATTTAACTTTTATATCTTTTTTTTCTCTTATTATTTTAAAATATACATATTTTGGATGTTGCAATAATTCAGTTTTTAGCTGGTAGGTTAACGCACCGAAATTTTCTACGTCCTTGATTTTTTTGGATGCGATTATTCATATTTACCATAAATAATAATTATTGTTTGTATTTTAGACATAGGTGACGGAGGGCATTTATATTTAAAAAAAAAAAAAAATAAAAAAAATGATGAAAAGAAGAACGAAAAAAAGAAATGGCATGAATACGATTAGGCCTTAGAAATTATAATTGTTACGAAAAGTTTTCTGCATGATATAAATTTTTGTATACAAAGAAACTATTATTAGCTCCAAGATGTTTACCTACATTTTTCTTCTTCTTTTTTTTTATATCTTTCAGCAATTAACATAAATCTGGTTTGCCTACTTATCTACATTTTCGCTCTGATATTTTTAACGATACCTCTTGTAAGTAGATATTAAAATAAAGATTATTTATGATATTGTCATTGTCTTGTCAATCTTGTCGATCAGCATGTTCTTGTAAAAATAAGATGGTGACTTAATATAATGTACCCACTTTCATTTAAGTATTCATAAAAAATTGTTAATAAAAAAAGACAATTTGGTATAAATAATTTTTACTTTTTTTTTTTTTTTTATAAGTGACCAGTTTAGTCAATTTATTGATTATATTTTGGAAGATGTGTTTACCTTGGACCTTGGTACAATTGTTATTGAAATTGTTAATATGTGTAAGTAGTACTGGCCAGGTCATGAAATCGCATTTCCTTGAACGAAAAATTATACGAACAGACAAAAACTTATTAGCATAAAAGCCAAATGTCTAAAAATATATGATGATTATGCTAACATAAAAGTTTTTGAAATATAAATTGAATGTGTGTAGAAGTTTTGTGTTTGCGGGCCAATTAATTTCTGGTTCTAAATATATAATTTTAAATCTTGAACTTTCTCATGAAAATTATTAATTTAATATTCGATATCGACGCCAATTTTTTTTTTTTTTTAATTTATAATTTGAAAAAATTTCAACAATTTAAAAGCAATTAATCATTTTTTTAACAGCTAATTAATTTTTTAAACATTTATGGATAAGCACATACATAGCCTTCAGAATTATTTTATATTTACACAACCACCAGCATTTAATTTATTGTTGTCGCTCTTAGATGATCTGTAAATTGCATTTGCAAGAGAACTACAAATAAAAAAAAATAAGTATGTTTTTTTACTTCTTTTTTTTTGTTTTTGAACAAATATATTATTTTTTATATAAAAATAAATTAAATAATTCAAATTAAAAAAAAAAAAAAACTTCTGCCCACAAATATTTTTCAAGCGGGAAAAATGTCATAAAAATTATTTAAAAGCATTCCACGTTAAAACATATTTTCATTATTCGCACAATTAGCAATGAAAATACATCAAAGTGTAATTAATTCAATGTAAATTATAATTTTTTTCCGATAAAATCATTAATAATTGAAAATATCTCACGCTCTATATTTTTATTATTACTTTTTTTTCTTATTAGTTTGAATTCTAATTAAATATAATTTAGAAAATAATTACTTAAATTATTAAATGGGATTGCTTTATTAATTTATAATTTTATAAATGCTTATGTCGCTTTCAAATGGAAAATGTTATAATTTCCGGAATATCAATAGATCCTTATAACTTATAACTTATAATTGTTTAACCTATTGTAATATAATGTACAGTCATTAACCTTGAATGCATTTACAATAACTCAATAATTTCACTATTATTACAATTATTGCATATATCACCCGTTCCCATAATCATATTTATTTGAATTTGTTAATGACTTTATTAATTCATATTTTATAACATACGAGAAATTATGGTAAATGTTTCCTTACAATAACTAGAGTATTTCCGTAATTGATTGATTGATTGATTCAAAAATTACGGTAATTTTATTTGTACTGACAATAGTGCGCCAACTACCAACAAACTATTACTTTATATGTGAGGAAATTCAATTAAATTCTGATGTCATCATGAGAGGAAAGCATAAAATATTTATATTTTTTTTCTTTTTAAACAATGTACGTATCAGAGATGAGTATTTTGTTACTAGTACTTGAAGAGGATAGAAAATAATTAATCTATTCACGGAAACAAGTAATAATATGATGAGCTATAACTAGTAAAGAATCTAAACTAACGCCATACGGAACTTAGTATTTTTCCAATTCACTGTTGTAGTAAGTATAAAAACAAAAACCATGCTTAGTTTCAATTAATTATTTTTTAAGTGATCCCACATTATTTGCTATCTACTAGTTATAACTTTTAATTATAAATGTTCGTACAATAATGCCAAAAACAAAATTATCAATATTGTGTGAAATACGAAATTGATTTTAAGTCTCAAATATTAAGCTAAGAACATTAGTTAGTCGATACGATATATCTAATGTGATCTATTCTTTTTAAAGAGAATGATTTGATTGAACTGAATTAAACGGGTTGAATTTACTTTGAAGTTCGGAGATTCATGTTTTATCTAATGTAAGTACAGGTCGCGATCTGATCTATGAATAATCGCCAAATAGATCATACGCGATCGCTTTAATAATAATTGATCTGTTGTATTTGGTGTAGATTATTTTCTCACAGGCGAATATTATCTGGTCGATTTTATTTTATAAGCAATTTCTAAAAACGATCTACTGATCGTGATTTGGAACATTTTTTTAATTTTAGAAATGATCGCTTAGTTAAGATTTGAACCTATCGAATTGTTAAAAATATACAAATTAACGAGAAAATGATCAACTGTCCTCATATTCTCATATCTTAGTTATTAATGACTACATGCAATCACATTTATTTGCTTTAATTAATTAAAAAAAAATATTTAAATAGAAAATATTGTGTAATGATCCAACATCAAAAAGGTCAAATACGTATTGTATCATTTCATGTTTCGGTAAACACTCAAATATACGTTTAAAATAATATGTGCAACAAATATAAAAGTAGAAGATAAACATAATAATAGCTGTTTCGATTTCAAAGAAAAAACATTTTTCTTTCTTATTTTTCGATATTTAATAATTATTTATGTAAGAAAATGAATAAATTAATTGTTGACAAAAATTTAATACTACAGGAATTTATGATTGCTGTACAGAGTGCACTCTTCACGGAAAGCGCTCAAAGAACTGGTTGCTCCACTTTTTTTTTCTTTTTTTTTTGATATATTTAATTAATTTTTATGCAAAATGCATATGCATTTATAATATTGCTTACAAGATACATGAGAAAGGAAACTACACTCAATATAAATAATACATATATGATATATGTGAACGCTGCCTGCATAAAAGTAATGAACATATGTGCACATACACACACAGTAAATATATAGACTTTTATGTACAATATTTATTTATATATCTGTTGTTTTACCATAATATAACGATAAAATAAAATATTATAATTGTTTTAAAAGCGAATGCTTTCATTGAATTGATTTGACATTTGAATAACGCACATAATAATTTGATTTGATGCAGATATGATGCGCCTCGAAAGTTTACCATAAATTTTTATTGTTTATAATTTTTTTTTTCTTTACTTTTGGCTCAGAATTTGTCATATAATTTATTTTGCATATACATATAAGTTTTAATTAGGTCAAGGATTTAATTTCTTACAAACGTTTCTTTTTTGAATTAAAGAAAAAAAAGCTAAAATGTATTTTAAATAAATATAGATAAAAGTAAAAGTTAATCAATTAAAATCTATTTACATTTAAATGATATTAAAGAACGTGAAAAACTACTTTTTCTGATTCAAAAATAAAATGTTTTTGAAGTAAATTGTTTGTAAAATAAAAAGATAGTTGATTGTATTGTTTATTCCTCAATAGATTGTGTGGGTTAGAACTGTGCAAGTATGCAATGCAAATTAGTTCAATCCTGTTTTGTCAATAAATTGAAATAAATTTAAACCAAAAATTATCCATTTTTGTTGTCTTAACTAAAATATTGGTTCGATAAACAAAAATGCTGGTAAAAGTATTATCATTTATTAAACTACCGATTTAGTCAATAATATTGAGCGTTCCCGGACTCTAAGACTAAATATTAATTTTGATAAGAATATATCATAGGAAGCATTGATCGCAAATAAGTGAAAAACTTTTCAATAGAACGAAATTTAATTTTCAATCATACTTTTGTTTACGTTTTAAAACTCACTTTTCCTTGGATTTACGTCATATAAATTATCCATAAAGTCTGGAAGCCTTATATAAACTACATTTAGCTGGTAATTATGTTGGTTTGTTTTCGTTTTTTTTTTCTTCTTGTATCTTGTAAATAACATTATTTACTTAAAATATAATTCTACTAACCAAATATCTCTGATCTAAAAACACCCCCAAAAACCCTACCCACATTTAATATTTACGGAATCTATTTCAACTGTATGTATATTATATTTAAACATAAACCTCTCCTTCAAATATTTCAAACATGTAATTGCTTATATACATACATTTAAACATAGTCGTAGGTAATAATATACAATTTAAACGTTTAAATTAAGATCTAATTAATATCAAAGATATCTTCAGTTTCAGATTCAGTTATACAATCTTATAGTCATGTTGCTTATTATAATACTTACATATATACATACATACGCACACCATTTGAATCGATAGAATATTTGGTTACCTATTACCTATAAATATATACATGCACTTAATCGTATTTATAGAGGTAAGGTCGATGATATGGTATAAAATATGATGATGATGGTTATGTATACAATTGTAATAATAGAAGATACCTGAGTAATGCTAATGGTAATAAATACAATTTAATATTGCTATTGGTATTATTTAAATATTGGTTTTTGTTTCAAATAATTCTATTTATAATAAAACACCAACACACGCGCACACGCACACACACACATTTATAAAATATTTTAATCTATAGGTACAAATAATCCTAACAAAATATCATCCAAATAAATTATTATATATATAAATTCTATATTCGAATAAGTCAATATTGCCTAATTATTAAAAAGGATTGACGAACAGATGAATTGTTGACGTAGGAATTAATATTTTGTGTGTTGAGCGGCACCTTACTCATTTTGCTTCTACATTTCTTAATATAACATTTAAATCGTTTATACATTTTTTTTTTTTTTTTATTAAATTAATGTTTTTATTAAAATTATTAAGTAACATTAAATATCATGTTAAACAGTTATTAAAAATTGTACTATTATAAAAATGATTGCTACACACCGACTGTTTTAAAAAGGTGTGCGAGCACGTTTGCAATTTTTGAACTATTTTGTCAACCTCAACGTTTTACATTGTTGAAATAAATTTTTAACTTTATAGGTTTTTTTTTTTTTTTTTGAAATGTCACAAAAGTTCCAAAATTAAGTTATTGTAAGACGTTTTGTGAAGAAGCAACTGTAAAACCAGGAGAGAAAAAAAAACATATTAAAAATAATAAATAATGTGAGAAGATTAAAAGATAACAAAAACGGGCAAAAACGCAAACTTTAAAAATTTTAACCACGTGTTGAAATTCAGTACCATTTTAATTAAGTATCCAATTCACAATAGAAATAAATTATTGATTTTAAAGAAGACAGCCAATCTAACAAAACACTTTTGATTTCGATGAACTTTATAATAATACACAATACAATAGAAGTATGCTTTTTTTTAAATTTTATATTATTTCTTTAATGCGTGGAGGGAACACCATATAATAAAATATGCAAAACTGTGCAAAAAATGTTAATTCATACTCAATAAATGTTTTTACTTTCACAAAAAAGCATAAAAAAAAAATAATAATAATAATAAAAAAAACAACAGCAGCAGCGGCTACAAACTCTTTGGGTACACACCAATCTCACTAAATAATTTTTGGAAACATGTTAATAATATTAATATTTCCATTCATGTTAAAAAATCAACAGAAATGTCAAATAACAAAAATTTAGCGATATAAATTATTATTTATTATAATTTTTTTGTCTTTATATATAAATATGTATACATATTTGTTTTTTTTTTTTTTTTTTTTTCATATGCCATTTCAAGCTATTTTTTCTAAATAGTTTATTAAAATACAATTCTACATCTGCATACAGCTCTTTAAAAGGTGATTTTCGAAATACCTACATTTGCGATGGAATAAATAATCGAGAAAGAAAATATTGCGTATTCGCTAAAAATGGGATTAGGTCTATTACAACAAACACCTCAATTGCGACAAGTTCAAGGTTTTAATTAATTCTTATACAAAATTTAGCACATCTTTCATAATTTATATGTGTGTATGTGGTTTTTTTTTAAGTTGATCTGATAAAATTTGACACGCAAAATATTTATGCGAATAAATTTTGTTTTATTTTTTTTTTAAGTAATTACTAGATTTTATATTCAATTATTTTTAAAAACGCATTGTAATTTATTTTATGTCTTGTTACTTTATCGCTCAATACATACAGCATAACACAATACATTTCATTTCATTTCGGTGTAATGTAAATAATCGTATTTTGAGTTTTCACCTTAATCGATTATGCAAAACACATCATCGGCGTGTATTGCTTACAAGTTAAACAGAAAAAAAAAACGACCACATAAAATTGAAACGAAAATTAATTTACAGTTTTGTAAATTACAATTGGATGTAATTTTCAACTGTAATCGTTTTGCGATAGAGACTGCTGTAGGATTTTAAATGCACTTTTCGATTATGAACTTTCCATTCCTGATTTCTTTCAAAATAGATAATATTTTTTGTTCACCAACAATACATCAATATGTGGAAAAAAATTAAAATAGACACAAAGAAACATTGAAAAAACATTGTCTTTTTGAAATGAAATTGTCAATATCTTCGAATCAAATTTTTTTTTTATTAATTTCTATCTACATTAAATGTACACTAATTGCATATTGCTGCGATTCCATTTTTATAATTGTTTGCATCATATTCTTCCTGCAATTTGAATATCCATATGTCACTGACGTAAAAGTACATCTAGAAGATAATATAAAAATTGATAAAAACCTTGAATAAATACTGACATGATTGTAAGTAAACCTCAGATCAAATCAATATTGTACTTATTTAAGCTTATAAGCAAAAGCAACCGAGCAATATTATTATTATGCGACATGGATATAATTTATTTTCAAATATATTATGTACCAATATATGTATGCGTTGAAACCAGAAGAAGAAAAAAGAAAAATAAAGTTTATTTGTTTTTTCCTTTTAAACAGACATTACTCATTTGATTGGTATTTTATAATCTACGTACGGTGGGTAACCATTATTCTATTCATATTATTGATATTGTGGTTGATTAAATTAACATTAAGAATATACAATATAAATATGCGGCCGGCATGTACTTAATATCAAAATTTCTACGAAAATTTGTTACCAAAGCAACTAGATTATTTCCAAGCGAAAAAAAAATCGAAACATTCTTTAAAAAATGATTTTGAAATAATTTTAATGACAACAGTTTAGTAGATTTATTATAATTAATTGTTATAAGACTTCTACGAGTATGTTAGAAAGCATGCTATTAATAATCAGTTTCATCTCGTGCTACCTATCATATTAAATTGTTGCTGTGTTTTAAATTACAATTTTTAACTGAGTAAAACCTATTCAGATGACAAAATATTAACTGTTTGTTCTTTAAAAATACTTTGTCATTTATTGCAATTCATATTCACAAGTCTTTTAGAAACTTTTTTTCATCATAAAAATTAATAAATAGTTTTATGGTTCATCCTTTCAGCTGGATTATAAAAAGTAATTAAATTGTGTTAATAAAAATTGGATAATTACATTATGAAAAAATAGCTGGTAAAGGTTAAAAATGATATCAATATAGTGTGCCGCCAATTCTTTTTATAATTTATAACCTGTTTAACCTGCGTGATGTATCTCTGTATGGTTAACTCTATTGTATGTATTCCATATGAATTAATATAAAAAAAAAACTCGAGTACCTGCAATGAAATACTACACACACGTTACACATGTAATATATATATAACAAAAATTAGTCTACGTAAGAGTAGCACATATATGAATTATAAAAATATAATATACCACGAACACCACTTTGGTGAATTAATATACCAATTTTTTTTTTTTTTTTGTTTCACTTCTTGTCTTTTTACCTGTGGCCAGTCAACAAGACAGGATTTTTCAATTGATATTTTATTTTTATAAAATGTTATTTTAAAATACATTTATACCATTATTAACCAACAAATATATTTATATATTTATATATTATTATTATTTATTTATATTTTTTTACAATAATATTGGTAACAGTATATTTTTATATGAGTTTCTTGAGCAAAACTAAGCCCCACTTCCCATCTGAAAATCTGTACAAACTCCTCATGGGTATAAAAAGAGAATGTAAAAGTTCCACACAACACAGTTGGTATTAAATAGTTTTTGTGTGCGATACGAAACGTGAATAATTCATTAATTTCTATTAAGTTTACAAAACAAAAAAAATATATTTATATATTTTTTATATTTAAAAAAAATAACAAAAAGAAAAAATTAATAACTTTTCGTGTGGTTTTAATTCATAATTTTTAGTAATTTAATAAATAATTCTTTGAAAACAAAATAAAATGAAACAGTGCTTAATATTGGTTATTGCCGTTTTTGGAGCCGGTACGTATTAGAAATTACAAAAAAAAAAAAAAAAATTATAATAAGTAAATAAATAAATTGGATATTGAAACAGAATCTCTTCGCACAATCATTCTATATGGAATATTTGAAAATATTTACCATTATTGTATTGAATTTATTTAAAATGTGAAATGTTTGCTAAATAAAGAAGAATTATTTTTTGTTCATTATTTAACTAAATAATATACTGTTGTGATTTTATAAGTTAAGCAAATAGTTTTCAACAAGTAATTTTTATTTTAACAGAATATTTCTGAAGTGACCTTGCTTATATTTATCAGTTTAGTTCTATTTAATTTTGTTCTGCTGTAAAATTAACACTTTCGAAATTCTTCGAAATAAAAAAGAAAAAAACATTTTCTCTTGTGTTAATAATTTTCTTTAATTATCTAATAAATAAAAGAGTACTCGTTCTATTAAGTAAACTCTCTAAAACCGAACAAATGTTTTCAATATAATTTTCTCTATAAATTAATTTAATTTTTGATTGGTATAAAATGTCTTATGTGAATTATGTGTTTTATGGTTGCTAATATCATTGGATTAATGATTTTTCTGTTTAATTCAAATAACTATCACTTTTGTTTATTTCCTAAAACTATTTAATTATTAATTTAAAATATCTTTTCGATAGAAACAACCTTTATTTCCATAATATATCAATTATCTTCTATTTATTTGACATCATTGATCTATTATTTATTCGCTGTAAATAATCTACATTAAATTGTTTAAAACGGTAAAACAATTGAAAACCTCTATATACAAGAAATTATATTAGTTTTTCTTAATTGATTGAAAAACGACCAATTCAATTTCACAAACCTGATCTTAATTATTTTCAAATCCATTTTAAATGTAACTCTGTTATTCAGCCAGTCTGTTATAATGTAATAAAAGCATATACACCTCAATTCTCCCTGTCTATCTTTGCTCGTATCTGCATTCCATCAACTAATGTATTATATTTATATGTATATAAAACCATTCAACAACATTTAATGTTAGCCCACCCACAACCTAGCGAACAACCCACAAATCCACAATAATAAATACATACAAAACCGTTTCATGTATAAAATATATATAAATATATGCAAACATCAAAGTATCAAAAATTCTGTATTCCTTCCACGAAATCATTTACAAAATTTAACCAACAATGAACAAAAAAAAAAAAAAAGAAGAGAAAAAAGTAAATAAATTTCCCATTCACCATTACCGTGAATATACATATATATTCATATATAACAACAATAATAAACATACACAAAAAAACATAACACAACATCCAGCAGCAGCTTTGGTTTAATTTATTTAGTTTGGTGTATTATGAGCATTATATTGGATTTACGCGTATAGAAAATGTATATACAATTTTGATGACACAAAGCCATTTTTAAGCAAAATAATTTAATTTCATGATTTTATTTTTCATTATTATTATTATGATTCTCTCTCGTTGTCACTGTGCACGCATGTTTTTATTGTAAACATAACTATGCTTTATTTATTTATTTATATTTTTTTTTTATATTGATAAAAAAAATTGTTATTATTGATTTGTTATGCAAATCACGTAAATTACTTATCTAACTGACGTTGACCGTAACTACTAACTGGCGGTATATTTCAACTAAAATGAGTTCATTGACATTTTATGTATTTTAAAATGGTATAATAATTTGTTAATATACTGGACTTCAACTTCATAATAGTGCAAAGGCGAACGAATATACATCCAACCATTCAACATTATAAATACGGTTTAATTTTTTTTTTTTTTGTGTTTTTACTTTTGAACGTGAGCATATTTTAAATATATAATTTATTATTTAATATGTTACTCTTAACCGTTTTTTTTTTCAATAGCAGGATGGATTTCTATTTTTAGCAATTGACTTTTTGATAAATATCATGATAAATGTACTTCTAATATTCATGTAAAGTTTTGAAGTTGATTTAAGAATACTACTAAGTATGCAAATAAAAAATTAAAGAATAGAAAAGTTTACATGAATTATGAATGAATCTCTTTTCTTCGAAACATTCCAAAAATATTTTTATTATACATATACTATTTGGTTTATAAAAAAAAAAAAAAAACAAAAACAAAAAATGTTTTGCTAGCAAATAGTTGTACATTTTATATACAGCACTAGCAACACACCAATGTAATGTACATTAAATTTTCACATTTCTTTGTTGCAAAAAATAAATAAAATATCTCTCTCATCAATTTCAAATACTTGATTTGAACTTGACTTTATTTAAAAAAAATAAATCGTATAATTGACTTTACCGTGAATAGAGATCTAATAATAATAATAATAAATAAATATAAAAAAAAAAAAATCGACACATTTATTTTCTGTTAAATAGCATTAGCAATTGAAATAAAATTGAAACTAGGGCATAGCATCTTAATTAGCTTTCTCATCTACCTTCTAATTATTATTATTTATGGTTTTTGTTTTACCATCATTATTCATGTATTTTTCGCTTCCATCAAAATTATAAAATACTAAAGTTTAAACAAAAGAGAAAATTATTATTTATAAGTTTTATATATTTAAAAAATAAATCATAATAATATATATAAAAAAAAAATTGCTAACAAACAATTAAAAACAGACAATCTCAACCATATAAATATCGTACTCAATAGTGTGCAAGATTTTCAATTTTTATTTTTTTCATAAATTCAAATATGCAGAAAAATCATTTTGCGGTTTTACTTATTTTATGTCTTAAATTTCTTTGTTATATATTTGCTGAAACAAAACAGAAAAAAAAAAGAAAATAAATACTTTGGTTTTGCTCAAATAAATAAGCAATGATTGAAAAAAAAATTAATCTGATGTTGCAGTCTGAACTGTTTCCAGTTTTTTTTTTTTTTAATTTGACAATTCTTTGTGATATTATTCTTGTGATTGTACAATTGAATTTCATATTTCTTATGCACAAGGTCCCACCTTTATAATAATAAATATAGATTTGATGTTATAAAATTTAAGCCAATAAAATAAATTTAACGAATCGTAATTTATTAAGAAAAGATAAAAAAACACGGTTCAGTAGGATTTTAATCTTTAATAAATTTGCCTTCTCTTTTTGATCCAATATCTTCTCCTTCATTGTTTTTTTTTTGGTTCTAATGCTTTACATTTTGGTTTTATCTCTTAATGTAATTGTTTTCAATAAACCTAACGTTATTAATGACTTACATTTTTCATCCAAAAATAAAACAAAAACTACTCATCATCCAATTTTATAAAATTGTACAATTGCATAAATTTCAAATACA
>JAABKK020024961.1:0-17188 GCA_011634745.2 Catotricha subobsoleta | reverse complement strand
GCTAAAAATTTTGGCTATCTTATTTTTTTGAGAAAACAATTTTTTTATTTTAATGCAATCTGGAATTTTCAAAAAGAAAAATTTCCCCATACAAAAGTCGGTCACCCTAATATATATACTTAGGCAGTACAGTATAAAAGTTTATATATTCTTATACCGTCAAATGGGGTGAATTATCTGTTTAAAATTGGTCGGACATTCGTGAAGAATTTTATGGGCATAAAGGTTTTTTGAAAGTTTCCTCAATTTTACCGTAATTAACTGTCCCTATTCACCCCAGTTGACGGTTGCATGCTTCTCATTAATAGGTAAATTTTGATATGCATTTTATTGTAATATACTCAATATTATTTATTTTAATTTAATTGTCATCAGCGCAAATTTTAGCGGACGCTGATTTCAGCGCTGCTGATGCTGATGATTGAAAATTTGAAATTTCGAAATTTCGTTGAAATGAACGCGCTATTTTAAAATTTAAACTTTAAACCATGACGGCAATTAATTTCTCTTATGTAAATTTATTATAAACTGTTCTAACGAACATTCAAGTTTTTTTTTAAAATTCTATTTTGTTTTAAAAATATTTATCGTCATTTTTGAGCTATATGTCCCAATCCAAATATTAATTTAATTTCTTAAAAATGTATTTAAAAATATGAAATATTCCTGTTATTATTGTTCCATGCAATTAAATAAACAAGTGTAATTATTTTTTAAAAGTTTGAAATAAATTTAAGATAGTGGTTGTATCCCTATTTTAGTGTCTTTTTCCAAAATCAATCTTAGCCATCAATTTTATGTTATCATGTTATTTTATTATTTGTTTTATACCGTACACCTACAGGTATTTACTAAGTAATCTTTTACAATCTCTATCGGCATGCACCAATGTTAAAATTATTACAATTTCAACAAAAAACCTGAACTACACTGCATATTCTGCCGTACTCGAATATTAAATATCTTTTGACATTTAAAGACATTATTACTCGACTTTTAAGAAAATATTTTTTTTATGTCGATCGTAAATTGTTAGATGTGTCAAAAGATATTATATGTACGGAAAAAGGTCCCCTTTTAATAGTTATTCGTGTGTTTCTATATCTAAAATACTTACTTTATATAAAAATAAATAAATAAATATATAACCAACTTTTATGTACAAGTGAAATTTTCTCCCATCGTAAAAATCATGTATACCGATGAGATCTACTGCCATTTTTATCCTAGTTCAGACTACAAAAATGAGAACGGCATATTTATTTATAATAAAAATACTTTTCCAATGATGATAAATAAAGACTTTTTCTTCTATGCGTGTATGTATAATGTACAATTGTATATACTAAGTTATATATTATGTTTCTTTCGTTTTCTTTTTATACTTTGTGTTTGATATTTTCTACTCTCATATCCAATTTATGCTCAAAATTCGATTTTCTTTCATAATGGGATAGATTATTGGTTTTCATTATGAGTTTTTCAAACATGTCAGCAGAATAGATACTAAAACCCTAAATCGCGTTTAGATTGCTGTAGAATGGTTGGGTAAAGGCCGATCTAGATATAAATAACAAATGTATAAGTCGCACTTACACTGATAAAACAATTTACTGATAGTAATTATATGTCGCGCCAACTATAGATCGATGTCATGCAATGTAGCTGACGTCTGGTGAAAAAATAGGAGTATTTACTAAAACGCGTATATTGCGTAAGTCTGTCTTTTTACATGTGAAATGTCTAAACTTAGCAAGTTATGCGAGTTACATGACTTTTAAAATAAAACGGGTATATGTCCGAAAATGTTTGATGTGTCACTTGAAAAGTATTGAAATGGAGCTCCTATCCTGTGAGTATCAAGAGATTCGTATGTGTAGAAGTCGAGCAATGAATTCTTGAAAACGATTGAATATTGCGTAGGGTGGCACTCTGATTGTTTTTTTTTTTTTAAATAAAACGGTTATTTGTTTGAAAATGTTTGATAAGTTACTTGAAAGGTATTGAAATGGAGCTTCTATTTTGTGAGTATCAAGAGATTCGTATTGAATATATCCATCTATTGCAGAGTTGTTAAATATCATGATATTTTTAAAAATATCATGACATTTGTCATAAATGATATAAATCACTCTTTTTTTGATATACCTAAATCAAATTTTTGTTACAATTTAAAATATGTTAAAAAAGTCAGTAAACGAATACAATTTTGATCAAAACTAGTTTTTAATGAAAATTGATATTAAGGGGAGTTTGACGATGGAAAAGACTTGGTTAAATTAAATATGGGTAAAAGTGTCTTAACGAAAAGCATAGTTTAGGCCATAAAACAAAATAAATAAAATTAAATAAAAATACGTGTACAGGGCGGCCGACGAGTCATGATTCACGAAATTCGTTTTTTTCTGCGCATCGTATCAAAAACAATAGACTTTGAGAAGAAAAAAGGAGAAGAATATGTGTAGTTGACGTCAAATTTCAAATTTATTTACTTAATTCTATAATATTTAATCATTTTCAAAGTAGATTTAATATGGAATATTTTGTCTTTTAGCCTTTTTTGTGCATATTTTCATAATGTCGAAAAATACTAGTTGAACGGCTATATTTTTATTATATAATGTAATTATAGAATTAACAATCATTTTCAAAGTAATAAAGTAATTAACAGACAAAAGAATAAACCATATCGAATCTACTTTGAAAATGATTGTTAATTAATTACAAAGTAATTATAATTACATTATTATGATTGTTGGTCATGACTCGTTGGCTGAACTGTATGTTCCTAAAACAAACATGCCTAGGTCACTGCGCGGTCACTTTTATTAAAAATTTATGTTTTTATTGGAATTTTATTAAATTAAAAAAAAAAAAAAAATTGGCAAACACGATTTTAAAGTAACTATTAACCTTTCAATATTATTAATTAAATTAAATAAAACTAGAAACACATGCAAAGGTCACTGCGTGGCTGTATTTTAATTTTCTACACTATTGCAATAATAAAATTAGAGAACACATTTTTTCTAAGTGGGCACCGCAACAGAATAAACATACACGGCTATTCAAGTGACAATATTTTACTTTTAAGCCAAATCATTAAAAGCCACTAGGATTCAAAATTTGTGAAATCTTTTCGGTTTTCTGTTACCAATTCGGAAGGGATTAAAGAGCATTCAGAAATCCCACGATATTTTCATTTTAAGGGCAGATAATCGGTAAACAGATTTAGCTTAAAAGTGTCACAAGAATAGCCGTGATAATTGGAATTTTAAGGTATTTTTATGACCTAGAAAAAAACCATAAAAAATTAAATAATTTATGGGCAAAAATGGGTCAAAAATCCAAACTCTTAGGTAAAAATTAAAAATTTTGTTAAAAAAAAAATTCAGACTTGAGTAGGATACACTTGATGAGCCCCATATGGGTATTCTAACTATTTCTTAAGCAATTCACTTCTGCGACCAGGAGTGAAATGCACGTGTCGATATGATGTTTCGTTCCTGAGAATAGAATGAAATTTCGCAAATTTTAACCGAAAAAGTCGATACAAAAACAGATATATGCGGCGGCTCCACTTATCAAAAATGTTCATTATGTTAATGTACGTAATGAATACTATCCAGAACAACATAAAAACCTTCTCTTTACAAGTATTCTACTAAAAATACTAAATATCTACTGAAATATAAAAATATATCGTTCAAGAAATAAGCAAATTTTCCTCATATAGCAGAGCCTTTAACTTTTGTTTTATTCTGTAGTCCGATTTTGACGTTCTTTAAACCATTTGAAATATAATTTATTAGTCTTCAAAATATTGCACAATATTTTTTTGATATATTGTGTTCTTTGGAAGTTATGAGCCAATATCAAAAATAAAACGCGATTTCGGACATATTTCGGTCATTTTCGGATGGTTCCGGTTGTCCGATTTTGTGCGATTTTGGATATGGCCTAAAATCAATTCGGTTGCAATTTGTTTAGGTTTAAACCTTAAAGTTACTATTAAAGATAAATCTTAAGCTGAATTCACATGGATGTAAAATTCTGTTGTAATGTAAAGTAAAACAACGTTCAATGCTTCTTTTAAAAATAAATATTTGTTTTGCTTCTGTTAGTGATGTTCTTTTGGTAAGTGAGATATTGAGCCAAATGAGATTTCTTAATTATTAACACGAGAAATGTAAATAAATCATCTCAGTTGGCTCAGCATCACCATACTTACCAAAAGAACATTACTGTTATTTCGTTATAAAACCAAAGTAAAAATCGAGGTAAAAATATAAAAATGGATTTATCGAGTAATGATTTTGATGTTAATTGTTAATTTCATTGGCAACAATTAATATCTGCATGGTCTTAAGTATTCATTTAAATTTTGACAGTCTACTTTTTTACATCCATGTGAATTGAGCTTTACCCAACGATATTTATCATGTTGATGGTGATGGCGCTACTTTATATTTGTAGTGTCAATTTCAATTGCTGGAAGCCATCTTTACTTTTGACTGTCTGTCTGTTCAACGCGTAAAATATTAATAGCTTATGTAAAAAAAAAAATCATAATTAAATCAACAATTTAAAGATATCGAGACTTTGTCAATAATTTAACATTTATTAACATATTTCAAATAACATCGTTCATAAATTGAGAGTAAGTTTTTATTTGCTATTTACAATTTTCAAGGTGCGCTCAAAAACATTTTTTTTTGTTTTGTTTGTTTTCTGTTGAGATAAACTCCATTGAAAAAAAAGTTACAACATAAAAAACTTTGAATTGTCTCCTTTTTTCATGCTTGGATTTTGATTAACCACGTCCCAAATTAATATAATTTTATTTTCATTTAGTTCCGTTCCGAATGTACGTTTTATTTTTCCGCGATTATAATAGTGAAAAAAAAATCAATTCGATTTTTTTTTTTAAATTTCAATGGCGGACAATTGATAAAACAATTTTTAAATAGAGACCGCATTACTGTTAGATGGTTTTTTTTTTCCTTTGCCTGACTTGCCAGTAATTTTATTTTAGATTAGGAAAATATAATGAAATTATTTATAATTGGAATTAGAATCAAGTTAATGTTACTAATGTTATGTTTATTTGGTAATTGCAGGAGTTCATCTGAAAGTGAAAATCAATATGTTCATTGTTTAAATATACCGATATTCATTAGCATTCTTATATATATATAGTTTTAATTTGACCTTTAGATTTTAACTGAGTGAAAAATTAAACCATCATTATCATAATAATACACAGTTACAAATGACTAAACATTTGCTAAACTGTTCCGCAAACTTTAAATGTTTCATTGTTTCGTTTAGCACAAATATTTTTTTTTTTTTAGATTACGCTAAATAGTAAATGTATTGTATAATTTGTAGTTAAATCGTTATTCTGATCAATAATCGAATTAACGTTACAGAATTTTTTCATTTTTTTTTTTTTAAATACTTCTCATATTTGCTATCATTAGATTAATACGGCATTTGTATGTTATTGAAAGTAAATTAACCTTCGATTCATTGTTACAATTTTTAGAAAGATGAGTTCAGAAGATGGAAATTTCACAGCACCAGAGGTAAGAACAAAATGTTGTCGTATTTATTCATTATCTTCTAATTTTCATATTTTATTTAATTTATTCATATTATTAACTGATTTCGATTTATTTACAATTTTCTAGCCAGTTCCAAATGCAATGGAAATTGAAAAGCTGGAAGAAGAAAAATTAAAAGCAAAATATCCAATGGCTGCTGGTGGTGTTGGTGGTGGTGCTCGAAATGGGCCTGGCGGTCATTCAGCATTTTTACAGAAGCGTCTACAAAAAGGAGTATGTTGTCTTGTTTTTGCTACTATTATTGTAACAAAATATTTAATATGGTCTTTATATTTTAAGCAAAAATACTTCGATTCGGGTGATTACCAAATGGCAAAACAGAAAGGTGGTGGAGTCAAGCAAGTCTTTGCTAATAAGGTTCCGACTGGTGAAGCGGAACTGGCGATTCCAACACCTGAAACTGTTCCTGCCAGAAAGACTTCGATTATACAGCCAACATGCAATAAATTTCAGACCTCCAGCTAACTCAGTCGAATAAATTTATCTCTCTCCACAATTACGAAATCTTCTATAAATTACCAACATTCAGCAATAACAAAAAAACACAAAAATTAAAAAAAAAAAACAAAAAACAAAAAACAAAAAAACAAAACATAATTGTTCTTGAACACTCAATTACAATTTATTAATCATAATTTATGTTCATTTTCATTTCAATTTGTCTTATCTTTAGCAATAAATATTAAAATTATCTTTTTTAATTTACCTGTTAATTTTGTTCATTTTTTTAGTTTTTCTTTTTAGCTCCTTCTATTATTATTATTATTATTTTCTCACAAAAAAAACTTACCTACTTATTCAGTGCGCGCATATGCATTGTATTTTATCGTGTCGGATATAAATAATAAATGATATTTGATACATATTTAAGTAATTGAATGGAAATGGATTATGATAATTATTTAATGTAACATTGAACGATAAATTATTAATTGTTAAAACCGAATCTAAGTATTTTAGCCAGTTGTTGTTGTCATTTGTGTTTAAATTTATATTTTAAGAAAATTACTATTTCACTATTTACTATTTTTGAATGTGTATTACATCCGACATGGTTCTATGTACAAACCGGTAAATAAAATGCACAAAAGTTGTAAATAAAAATTATTGAGATTTAAAAATATTTAATAATAAACTATTCGCCTTGAATACTTTATAAATAATATCTAAAAAAAAAAAAAACAAACAAAAACATTATTTAGTGTTATTGAAAAATTTATTGCTTGTTTTAGCATAATATAAGAAATATTTAATTTAACAATAAAAAAAAATAATAATTAAATTGAAAATAATTCAATAATAAAATATTTTGAAAATAAAAAAAAAAAAAAAACCAAACAAAAAAATACTTTCTTTAATCTCTAAATCAATAAAATAAATTTCATTAAACAATATACCGAAAAACTCAAGTAATGCTTGAAAAATATTAATTCAATGTGAATATCCACCATCACCAATCATTTGTGTCAGCTAAATCTGAAAATAATTTATCTTTAACAGTTTGTCGTGGATCTTCAACAATATTTGTTTTAATTGCTTTATATTGTCCCAATAGATATTCAAATTCGTCCAATGTTAGTTTTTCACCACGCAATTCAATTGGACCAATAATTTGCTTTTGGATTTGTCCCTCATAATAAATAAAAATGCTTGGTAAATTTTTTTCTGGAAAATTCGGTATGCATGTCGATGCAATTGATTTTAAGAATTTCGTTGATGGATATCGTGCTGCCAAATCATTCATAAATTGATTAATGAGAGCACATAATGGAATTCCCTGTTTGTACAAATGCAATACAACCCAAATCCCTTCACCAGCTTTATTCACTTCGTTTACATAGTCCTGTCCAGATATCTCACGTACTGAACTAAATTTCGGTTTCTGTGATAACGCTTGTAACTCGGCAATACGTTTTCTACGATATTCTAATAATATTTCTTCATCCTCTGAATCTTCCAGTTCATCCAAACCCTCCAAATCCAGTTCGGATAATTCTTTTTCTTCTATTTAATTGACAAAAGAAAAAGAATAATATTAAAAATGTTAAATAATCATTTACAGCTATAATGCAATAGGAATTTGTGTACTAACTTTTATTCTGTTTATCTTCAATCGTTTTTTCTATCATATTGATAATTGACTCCTCCGTAATTTCTGCTTCCTTTGGAGGAATAATACCTTTGGCACGAAGAACATCATTCCACTCTGTATCCTCATTTGGATTCTAAAATATTATTTAATTATAAAAAAAAAAAAATTATAATAATAACTTCTTCGGTCCAGCGGAGTTTTATTTCTACAATATTAAAGTTTAATTTTTTCCAACATATTTCTTTTACGATTTCTTAGGGCGATTCTATAAAAATACACATAATTCGTATCAACTTAAGAGATAAAACTATCCGCTGGACTGAAGTAGTTATTTTTTTTTTATTATTATTCATATCAGGAAGAACTTATTCTTTAATAACTTTTTCATATAATTCAGATCACATTCATGCACTCCCATATTTGCTATAAACGCATTTTAGTACTTGATATTGATAGTAATTTTATAAATAACACTTATATTTGAATTTTTTTACATTAAATTATTAATTAAGAGACGGTAGTGACTATATAGATATGCGTTCATTAAAAGAATATTATATTGAAATAAACAATGACCATATAAGGAGTGCAACTAAAATTATATGGATTAGAAATGTGTCACGAAAAATTTCACATGTGGATAATTTTCATTTAACATTGACGGAGGTTTTCCAATTAAATTTTTAAATATTATCTTTTATTTATTTTAGAATAAACACCAATAAATACACTTACCAACATTTTAATTGATAGGATTATTCAAAATATATTTAATATAAAAAGAATGTAGGTAAGTACTGTAAAAAAAATATATGTATATATATTTTGCACACTGACACTAAATCCAATTGCTTATTTAATCTTTATAAAGTTAAATAGGCAAAACGTAAGAGAGAGGAGTGATGTGCAGTGTTGGCATAATAGTTAATGACATTTAGGTTGAATTCACACAGCGAAGGGTATAACACACGCAAAAACAAATAAAATATTACGTTTTACCATTGCTGATTGTGAATTCGCTCTTTTATAAGTACTTCGTACAAGCCATAACCATCAACGTCAAATTTTAGGTAAAGTAGGGGTGCTTGTAGGACGGAAAAATTTAAATCCCGGAGGATTCTCAGTTCTTATGTTTAGGAGCATAGATTTTGCTTTACGCTAATTTCGAAATTTTCGCACCTATGGACAACTCTTAAGACATACTTTAGGAGATTATTCATTATATATACGGAGTTTGTTTATCACATTCCCTTAGTTAAATAATTATTATTCCGCGCACATTTGTCTATTGTGAAATGGTATCCAACAAAATTAAAATTCAATCCAAACAATAAGTAATGTGACGAAAAAAGAAAATTAATGAAATTAAAGAAATTTATAACAAAATAGCCAACACTGTTTAAGATCAAATTTACTCATGTTAACACACATAACTGTCAAAGTCTAATCAGCCGACGATAGTTTTTTTTTCTCGTACTGAAAGAACGAAAAACCAACAAAATGATAGTTTTTTTTTCTTAAAATACAGTTTAATATCGTTGTTTATAAGGTCATAAAGTTTAAATTTAGCAATAGATGTTTGTTGTTACTGTGCATATCCATTTATTTAGATATCAAATAGAATTGCCTGAAATCATTTTGTTTATAATTTAGTGCACAACCACCACCCAGAAAGAAATCCGCCATGAGCCAAAAAGATAAAGGAAACACTATAAATAAATTAAAAGAATTTTTCCGAATAGTTAAAAGTTCTAGCGGTAAGTTTTCATTATTTGTTTGATATGATTTACATAAATGTTATTTGTTTTTTTAGTATTTTCCTTTAATTAATGTGAATTAAGAACTATATATAATACAAACAATATTTTAATTTTTTTTTTTTTTTAGGAAGTAGTCGTGATAAAACTGATATTGAGTTATTACGAGAATTGGAAGTTGTGTTACAGCCTCAAATACCAGTTGCACAACGGTGTAAAGCTCTTAAAGAATTATGTGAAAGTGATAAAATCAACCGATTAGAAGATGTAAATCCACTTAAATTATTAAAAAAAAGAAAAAAAAAGAAAAATGAAAAATGAAAAATACAGCTATTTAATAATAATTATTTTATTTTATTTTTTCTTCTTGATTATAAATATTTCATTAGGCATCCATAAAAAAATTATGGGAACTGACAAAAGATTTAATTGTACCAAATAAACCAGCTGAACAGCGTCATATTGCATTTACATTTTATCAGAAATTAATTCAAAGTCAATATGAAGGCTTATCGATAATGCGAGCTCATTTCTTTAATGTTATTCAAAATCATGATGTACCTGAAGACATTTGGAATCGTTTAGAATTATTGAAAACGTTAACCGATAACGGTAAAAATATTACTAATTTCGAGGAAACAATTGGTGAATTTATGTTACAATGGATACCGTCAATTGTCGAAGCGAATATAACTCAACCATTTTTAGAGGTTCTTGTAAATATTATAATTTACAATGCAGCCTATTTGGATCAAACTGTTGTCGTTGGAATAATTCAGTAAATTTATATTTCTAGCAAAAAATCATATATAATTATTTTTAACAAAAAAAAATAAATATCCATTTTAATTTAATTTTTTAGAAATGCTTGTTATATTAGTTGTGCATTGGAAGATACTAAAACGGTTTTACAATGTTTACAAGTACTTGATGCTGCCATGTGCTATACAGTTTTTCCAACGGAAACTTTGACATCTTGTATTATGGCCTTATGTCGTACTGTAAATAAAGAGACTTATTGTCAGACATCATGGAAGGTTTGTGTTAATAGATTTTATTTATTTTTAATTATTATTATAAGATATTGAAATTATCATTTACTTTAGATTATGAAAAATTTGCTGGGTACTAATCTTGGTCATGCAGCCTTATTAACAATGTGCAATATTTTAAATGATTCTACAACATATACAGATGAGGCATTATTACGTGGTGCTGTGTTTTATATTAATATGGGATTATGGGGTTCAACTGGTTCTGTTGTACCAATGCTTAAATGTTCTCCATCACCAGTATTGTTAAGTTTTTTACGTGTATGTCTAAAGTTACCGTTTTTATTATTTAACTTTAAAATTGAATAACACATAATTTTATGGTGATCGGTTTTAATGCCCCGTGGCGTATCGGCCTAATTCCGAATATTCAAGAATTTATTCAAAATATTCAAGTTTGAGGCGGTAGGACCCGGGGTAGTATGAATTAGATCTAATAACTTACAGCTTGATGATATAGATTTTTAAACAGTGCCATCAAGCATTAGTTTAAATGAATAAAATTATAGTTATAAGATGTTTTTTTTTTTTACTTACCTATTTCAATAAAATTAAATATAAGCATTTGGATTCTATTTTCAGGCTCTTAGTAGCCAACGAATAATTGTAACGTACGAGGTTATATTAGGAATACAACGTTTAATTAATATTTCTGGTAAAGAATTGAGTGAACCGTCTTGGGATATTCTATGTGATATACTTAAGGCTATAGCTGATAATATTTCATTGTTCGGTAAGTATTTTCCATTTAATAAAACTAGCTATACGGATCTTCTATAGAAGATAAAAGATAAAAGATAAAAGCAAACCAAAACCGTAAAATTAAAACGTATCAGTAATTTAAAATTCCATATTTTTCTTATTTTAATTCATTTTTTATTTTTATTATAGAAAGTACCAGTGTTTTACCAAGAGACCGTGTCATTCAAAATGCATTTCATGAAACATTAAATAAAATCGAAATATTATTGCAGAGAAATGAAGTAGCCACAAATCCAGACACAATTTATGATGTTATTGAATATGTTTGTGAAAATCGATCTGAAATGTCTGTGATTCAATTGATTGAGTATAAATCAACGAAAATAACTCCGACCCAACCACAATGGTTACAAGCACTTAATGAATTTATGATGCGATTTTTTAATATGCGAAATGTTAATATTCGGAATACAGCAATACAAGTGCTGAATAGAATTATGGACATTAACAGGTGATTTAATGAAAGAAATCTGTTTAATAATATTTAAAAAAAAAAAAAAAGTTATAATTCTACAATTAAATTAATCAATTGCATTAAGATTTATTTATTTTTATAATTATCTTTACATAGGGCCGCATATGAAGAAGAAATATTGGAACGTATTGTTATACCATTATTTTCAAATATACATCATGAAAATGAAACAAGTGTTCGCACTAGTGTTGGAAAACTACTCATTGAATTTACATCTCATTGTGATACAAAACGAAGTTTAGAATTACTTGATATTATTGAAAAATTATTAAATCGGCCATTCGAACAATATTACGATGAAAGTAAAATTGTTTTAAGAAATGAAGATGAATTACAACACATTACTGCAATAGTCGATGAACTCATACACGTAATTTAATAACACAAATAATTATTGTCCGATTGCATTATTCAATTTACTTAAAATCATTTCTTATTTTAGGTATTCACTGTAAAATTATATCGCTTACCCTCATCACATGCTATTAAAATATTTCACATGTTAATTGGTCATTTAGAAAAATACTATCAAAAAGCAAGTCTATTAGAATCATCTGGCTTAATTCGATTAAAAATATTTTCATGGATGTTAAAAGCACGTGCTAATGCCACGTATCATATTGGTTATCCGGATGAAACGAAAAATGGCATAATACGGTTCAGTCATTATTTAGGTATTGATGCAAATGATTTAAATTATCAGCTGCAACCAAATCAACAGCCACAACAGCAACAACAACAAGAATCTAGCCAAACAATGGTTACCGAAACATTTTCAACAATATCAATTAGGCGTGGATGCAAGATTATTGTTGAATGCTTAAAAATGGAGCGAGATTGGTTGATAATGCAGTTTGTTTTAAAAGAATTGCCAAATATTTTACAAAATAAAGCCATTCTACGGGGTAATGATATGGATACTTTGGCAACAACGATTATTGGATTGGTGAGTTTATGAACAAAAAAAAAAAACTTCTGCCAAATATTATAGACATTAATTGAGAAATGTTGCAAATAAATGTTTTCTAATTTTTTTTTTTTTTTTAGTATTTTACAAAAACGCCAATGGATTTATTTATCTCGATTCCAAATAATAAACCAAATCTATCTGATTTCCATGCACTAATATTGCCTACCATTGCTGGATTAATTCCATATCATCAATATCTTAGTCAACGAACACAAAAAGATATGATTGAATCGTTAAGATCTGGATTATTTTCACGAAATCCACGTGTATGTGTTTATGCTTTAACCGTTATGTTATTAGAAATGCCAGAAATGATGTTGCGTCATTTGCCTGATGTTTTGCTTGAAATGAGTAAAATGTCGACGACTTTTAATGTTGCTGTTCCAGTTCTTGAGTTTTTATCGAGTAAGTGAAAATTTCTACTAAATCTCATTTTTATCCGGCCGTGAAAAATTTTCAATGAATTTTTTTTTCAAATATATTTATTTTAAGTAAAGTTCGTGTTTCTGAGTCAAAATATAAACATGTAGACAATTGTACTACTACAAAATTCTCTTGAATTAATATACGTTTTTGTTTCTTTTTTCTTTTTAGCACTAAATCGTTTGCCCAGTCGACGTTTTGCAAATTTTATTGGTGTTCAATATATGTATGTGTTTGCTATTTCGGTGCCATATACTAATCCACATAAATATGATCATTATACAGTTTCACTGGCCCATCATGTGATTGCGGGCTGGTTTTTAAAGTGCCGTTTACCGTTACGTCGTAATTTCGTCAATTATATTATTAAAGGATTTGAAACAAATGTTCAAATACCATTTGATGAAGTGAAAAAGGTTGATTTTGCTGCTGTAAATGAAGATTCATCGAATCGCAAACGAAGTTCCAGTTTAACGGAACAGGGTACAAAAAATCGTGAACGTCCATCATTACAACATTTGCGCATTAAAAGCGATGAAGCAGCTGTTTACAACTTTCATATGGAATTGGCTGAAACGTGTATTGATTTTCTGGCGAGACACACATTTTCACCGTGCTCAGCACTACCAAAGCGTTTACCAACAGCTGATTTCTTATTAGCTGGTGGACAATCATTAACATGGCTAGTTGGACACAATTTAATAACAATAACTACTAGTGGCTGTTCATCAATACCAGTTCGAAATGGTCTTTGTGATCGTTGCTCGTTACTCTGTAAAATTCCATTACAGCAGCCACAAAAAGCTGGAACATTTAGTCCATCAAATGGAGCAACATCTCCAGAAACTTTTTCCTCAAAAACAAGTGAAAATGAATCGCAAAATAAACGATACACAAAAGCAAGCCTTCAGCACAATAGGTTCGTTTTATTTCATTATTAATTATTCATTATAATTAAATAATACAAATTATTGTATTTCTTTTTTAGTGGGCAAGACTCAGAGAGTACTGATTTCACATCTTCTAATTCATCGTCTGCAGCACCAACACCATATCCGCAACAAAGTGATCAGTCTGTTAAATTTTTTAGACAACCATCAAATGAAGGGCGATTCAGTAATTCATCCGGTTCCTTGGAAGCATTGTCGCGAAGGGGTAGTAATCCAGATACACCAGACAATTCAGAAGCAATTAGTAAACGCGAGAACATTAATCAACACACGTACACTTCACCTCAACAAATTACTGAACGTTCTAAGCAAATATGTGCGTGTTCTTGTACCGGTTGGGCTGAAATTTGTATACGTCGCCCAACGGGTAATATGTCATGGATAATGCGCATACAAAATCAAATCTCGTTAGACTCATTTTCAAATGAATTTCCACTCCATGACCTCATAAGTATATTTATGCCATCGTTAGGTGGAATTTTTAATTCCGACATTCTCGCAGATAATACACCTTCAAGTGCTAATGCATGTATTCCAGAAACAGTAGTAGATCGTAATCGAAAGAAATCATCAGGCACTACTGATGTGCCTGATGCTAAAAGTGTAGACGACGAACTTAAAAAAGATATTGTGAGTTTTACGGAAATTCCACAACAAACTGAACCATTAAACACACAGGTCGCCGACAGCAGTAACACTAATACTACATTGCCGTCAGGTCCAATTGATATACCTAAGCCAACACATAAACACAAAGTGCCATCAGGTAGTTTCAGCGATGTTGAACCCGAACTCGAAGATGATGAAAATAGTGATGTTGCTTTTGATGAAAATGATACGCGTTCGCGAAATCCTGTCCGTCGTGTTAATTCAAGTCCTGAAATGAGTTCGAATTGGCGACATCCATTTTTAAATCAAAAGGGAGTTGGTCCTGGTCCATCAAATTCACTTAGCGGTAGTATTGTTCAAGTTGGTCAAGATGATGAACCACAGGTTTCATCTGAAATTGAGCAACAGCAGAAAAAGAAAAACTGTTGTAAAGATATGCGCGTTAGTTATGAAGCCATTCCTGAAGAAATAGCGGATTCAACACCGCCAAGCCAACCAGAATCTATAAGAGATGCAAAAGATAATTTAATTCCAAAAGCAGTCATAGCCACAAGTTCTACTAAAACTCAACAACTCGAGTTTGTTATCAAACCAATCATACAGCCAACACTTGCTCCATCAGCTTCCCTTCCAACTACTAGAGGCTCTTCATCAGATGTACTTTTACCAATTAATCATAATCAGCCACCAAAAAAACAACATTCTGCCGACGATGCCTTCCCTCAAAAGTCTGATCAACAACCGAATGTAGCATCTACAATTGTTAATAATTCTAGCGGTGGGAGCAATACAACAAATACAAAAGTAAAATTAACCATGGATATGCCTAAATTGACGACAAAACCACCGCAATCACCAGCACCTTTATCGCCTCGCTTATTAGCAAAAAATTCTGGCGTTCCTTTACTTATGGGTGGTGGAAATGGAAATGATCTACCGCGTGGACGATCAAAAACAATATCTGTTGTTCGAGGAGAACTTGATAACAGGGATAATTCTAAATGGACTACTTTTAGAGGAAGTAAGAGACTTTTTTTTCAATTATTATTTAATTAATTATTAATTTTTGAATTTTTCTAAACAGCTCGTTCTGGTATCAGCCCCTGTTCAGTATTTCTACAACTTTATAATACAGGTTCAAATAAAGTAACCGAGCCTCCAATCCAAATTGGAGCAACAAATACAAAAGCTATTGCACTGTTAGATCTTATACCACCATTTGAAACACACAAAATTGGCGTTCTATATGTTGGCCGTGGTCAATGTAATAATGAAACTGAAATACTAAAAAATCGCTATGGAAGTCTTCGGTACACCGAATTTCTGCAAAATCTCGGTACATTAGTTGCCTTAAAACATGCAAAAGAATTAAATATATTTGTTGATATGGAAACTGATGGACGTGATGGCAATTTTACATATATTTGGCAAGATGATATCATTCAAGTTACATTTCATGTGGCAACATTAATGCCAAATAAAGACCACGATCCATATTGCAATGAAAAGAAGAAAAATATTGGAAATGATTTTGTATCGATTGTTTATAATGAAAGTGGCGAAGAGTATAATTTAAATACAATTAAAGGACAATTCAACTATGCGTGCGTTATTGTACAACCGTTAGAATTGAATAGTAATCGAATATTTGTTAAATGTAAAGATGATGTGGCACAGTTTATTTGCCATTCAGAACCAAAAATTATTTCAGATAGTAGCGCACCATTATTTGCAAGACAATTGGCTCTTCATGCAAATGTAAGTAAAATATGTTATAAATAATTTTCATTACGCATTGTTTGGATGTGGTGTCATAAGCCTTAAACAAAAGCTTTGATTTGCATAAAATTAGTTTTTTGTTCAAATGATTTTTGTTTTTCTAATTATATTTTTTAAAATTTGATTCTTAATATATATAGAAAATGTGTTAAAATCTAGCTTTTATTTTATTTTATTATTGCAAAACAAAGCTTATTAATTAAATTTCTTTTTCTTTTTCTTCTCTTAATAATTAGTTAGCATCATTGGTGGCACAATCTTTAAAAACAAAAAATCAGAGTCCATATGCTTCAAATTGGTTAGAAAGGCTTCGAAGAATTAAACATCTGCGTTCAAAGGTACAATTTTCATTTTCTTTTCTTTTTGCAAACATTCATTTTGGATTTTATTGTAATATTTCTGTATTGCTAGGAATAATGGTCAAAAGTATAATGGTAATATAGAATACTCTTGCTACTATTATAAATATCGAAATAATTATTATTGATGGTATTTATTGATCGCCATAATAGTACCATTCTATATGTATTTCTATAGTACGTTCAATACACAAAAAAAAAAAAAGAAATAGCTTCTTAAACAATTATAATTTGAAATAGTCGGTAAAACTATATATCGTCGGTTGAGAGTTGTTTTGTCGCACATCCATTTTTCTTTGAAAGGAAAATAGACCTTATGTATATGTCGTTAAG